>CAKNEV010000302.1:0-35241 GCA_930272055.1 Rhizopogon roseolus | reverse complement strand
TTGGACATTGGAGTGACATCCCTTTTTCAACCCACATTCTCTCTTTAAATCTCTCTTTTTGAGTACTGGTCAAGGCAAGGAACTCTCCACATAGTACAGACTTGGTGTTGGTTGTACCTGCCTACACAAGATCTGTGTCTTACAACGCTGTTTCAGCGAAGTGGGTCAGCGATAATGTTGTTGTTTGGCTATACACCCCAAAGCCTGCGAAGGAAGAAGAGGTAAGTTCTACTGTGATGCTAGCCTAAGTACATTTGCATTGATCGCTGAATTTCTGCCTATTAGGATTGGGATACTGGCAAACCTGACTTCATTGAACACCCATTTGATTTTGATGATGAAGCTACGCAAGGTGGTTCTACCAAGAGTGTCATTGTATGCCGTCATATATGTAACATTGCAACTCCAGGCTCTGACAAATGCATTCTAGGAGGACATCGCCACCAAACGAGTGATGGCAGAAGCAGAAATTCAGGATCTATGTCCATTTGGTCAATACCCCATGTTTCCAGACCAACGTGTATGGCACGACAAAAGGAGGGACGCCTATTTTGAGCTCACTCCAATGCGGATGAAAGTCTGGGCAACAGCTATTGTAAGCTCCCCAGACCATCAGTTGTGACTCGTGAGAAACATAAAATGATGCATATACCCACATTTAGGCTACTGGAAAGGCCGACAAGACTGCCCCTCCAACGTCCGCACATTTCACAGCTGACAAGAAACTCAAGGTGCCGGCAAGTATTTGTCCCCCATCAAATCCGGAACCATTACACTCCATGCCAGTCTCCGCACCTGGTTTTTCCCCTTACATGCCGCACCAGCCTTATGGGTTTCATCCCGGACTGTACTATCCTCCGTATATGCAACCTCCTTATGCCGGGGGGCTCAACTATCCTGCGCAACCATACTATTCCAGTCATACTCAACCACTCGGAGGGCATCCACCCTTTGGAGCACCTGGGGAGACACTATCAGCTTCATCATCTCCTAGTGTAACCACAACTCACAATGTCTTACTGTCAGAATTCTGCATCAAATATCACATCTCTGACAGCGATCAAGCAAAACTTGCAGCTCTCGAGTACCAGCCAGGGAACCGAGCTGTTGAGACACTCGAAGAAAAAGAATGGCGCGACATTGGCCAGTTTACAAAACTTGGTTGGCAAGCATTTCTTGGCGCACACAGGAAGTTTTGTATGGCCATCAAATCCGGTACTTGGTTGCAGTGATTCCTAGTTTGCACTCTTCCCTTTTTATTCATGACTGTCGCGAAAAATATCCATTCATGTGTACAATAGACCACTCCCCGTCATGTAACAATATAGCCTGCATTTTTGAACCATCCACGTGCCTTGTCTGCAGTAATACAGCTTGTTGCTTCGAGGAGAGACAATGCCGGGTCATTGTGTTGACGAAGCTCATGAGCATGACGACGGATGTATGCTTTGACTATGAACAGTAAATGAATTGCATATACATATGTCGCCTTGAATAACCAAGACATACGAGCGCTAAATGATTCCTCGATTGGTGTCAGGTCTGGAGAGTATGGTGGGAGGTAAAGAATCAAGCAACCTAAAGAACGTCAGTATGATAACATGGAATATGATCCAACGTCAAACCAGCGCTTTCAACAAGTTCAACAAGAGCTTCGTTGTGATGTATACGACAGTTGTCAGCAACCAGCACAGACCGTTCTTCGGGGTATGGATTCATATGTGGAAGCTAGAAAAAAAAATATAAGCCTTGAGTAGACATAGAAAACATTGTAAACTTACTACTTCTTCAGCGACAAAATCATAGAACTCTTGCGAATCAAATGAACCTTCAACGATACGTGCAGCAAGGTAGCCATCAATTGTCATTGCAGCACACAGCGAGTAGCGGTCTCCTCGAACAAAGACATCAGTAAGGTGTGCACGTTGTCCGCTGTATGCTCGTCCATAACGCCGTGCATAGGTGCGCTCGTCCTTGCTAGTTTCATCCAGGACAACAAATTCGGAGCCATCACCAATGAAGTCATTGCGAAGGCTGGCTTTGAAGTCTTCTCGACGAGCCTCGTCACGTTCAGAAGCAAGTTTTTGGAGGATTTTTCGAGTGAGACCAGCTTGTTTGAGATTGTGGCGTAATGTAGAAGTGCCGATGATAATATTGTGCTGGCCGGCAAGCCATGTGCAAACTTCATCGAGGAAGAGATCAGAATCCTCAGCAAAGAGGTCCTCGACAGCTGTCAAGAGAGCTCGCGTGATGATTCGAGTGCGACCAATGAGTGGTGAAGGGGGTTTGTTGACAGTGCCTAGTTCCTCAAAGATCCTCCACCAGCGGTAACAACTGCTCTGCGAAACACCGAGCGCCTCACAAATATCCTGCACATCCCAACCGTGATTCCACAATCGAAGCGCACATTCTTTGATATCTTCACTTATACGTCTGTTAACCATGGCATATAGTGAGGAACAAGTCAATTTTCGAGGTCTGCTCAGCGCTGGTGTTGTCTGGAGCACATAAACAGAAATTTCCTTTTTGGTCACGCGCGCGCGAAAATTATGCAATTGTCATTACTTTCGGAATCTGCTGTAATCTAGTACAACACTTTTCTGTGTAACGTCTCCTCTAACACAAAAATACAAAGCTCACTGGACTGTCCATCAGACGCCGGTGATGCCATTGAGAGATAAGGCTGGTTTACTGGATAGAACGAGAGACGGTATTAGGGTTCAATGTTCAACAATGCCCCATTCATTGTTATTGTACTGCCTGACGGTTCTAGCTGATTCTCCTTGATGGTTTTCGCTGATTCTCCTTGATGGTTTCTATGTAATGTCTCACTTCATCGATGGTCGCGGTCGGTATATATACAGTACACTATCTCATAATGCATAATGCATAATAATTAATAAAAAACGAAAGAGACATGTTTGCTCATATACCGCCACTATACATTATGAGCAGAGCATGATGCACGACATTTCTACCATGGTGCGTGAATTTATATGTCGCAAGTCGGTTTGTTATCGTATTGTTTTGTCATTTTTTCATTATGCATTATGAGATAGTGTACTGTATCCCGAAAACGCTGGATAGTGGTATATCTAACATGAACATTGATCGGCGTCAACCACGTTCGCCACCCACTGACACCAATCCCTTGAATATGACGATAGTCTCAAATGATCCCACTTGGTGGCCAACAGTCAGCTACTTTCATGAATGGAGCTATTTCACAGTTGCATCCTTCATTGTGATCATATACGATTGGGGTGCGTGATATGCCTACTGAGAGTGTTGCTGGGAATCATGGTGTCGTATTCTTCAGCGCTTACATTTGGACAAGAGGTAGGTTAATGTAATTATAGGTGGAGCTATCTCATTCAAAATAGCTCTATAGTTTGAACTGATATGGGTGAGCACTGGAGGGCATTGTATCGAAAGGACTGCTGATGATGCATCTCATTCGGGGAAGAGGCAACACTGGTCCCTCATGACTGTCCTATATCTCACTGTGAGTGGCTTGTTTACATAAGTACAGTTGCACACTAACTTCAAAATACGTTAGGTGCGATACGTTGGAATACCATATAGTTTGTATGTTCGCAAGGTTAAGGAGATAAAGATGTGCTAATTAGGCACTTCTCATACCAGTCTAATAGTGTTCAGTATGTCTCCTCACATACTGCGTTTATTTCTTCTGACTAATGAATGTATGTAGCAGGTCTCCCGTCCGTCTCTGTGACAGATGCTGTGAGTAGTTTGCACTAATACCACTATTTCCAAACATTGATTTCACTACTACATAGGGGTGAGTGAGATTATCCACTGATTTACTTGTTTAACATTACAGTCGCAAAGTTGTGTGTTTTGAAACATTTACTCTTCCGAGGATGACCGCTGACTGTGCCTTCAGGTATTGTTCTCTCCTTCGTGATAGTTTGGATGAGCGATATTGTAAATGCCATAATTGGTGGTAAGCTCTTCACTGTTCAGATTCAAATGGCCATATCTCAGTGGTATTGGCTTGTCTGAAATATTATTCAAGTCATCACGATTGTTCGGTTACAAGCCATGTATCAGCAATCCCGAAAGATGACCATATTCCTCGTTGTGTTCTTCCTTGCTGTCCAGATCGCCTGCGTAGTGCTAATCGTAGAGGGTATCGGCACACATATTTCAGAGGGTAAGCTTCAGTTACGGATTAATACTTGAGCGCATCCGACTGATGATGAATATCAGGCGAGTTAGTCCTCTCTGGCGCTCATATGTGTGCTTACGAAATGGAGGGAGACGCCCAATTTCTGCTCAACATGACCTGGGTACTGGGCGCAGTGTGGGAGGCCCTTGCATTGTTTCTCACAGTCTGGATTGCTGTAAAGCACTTCCGTGAACTGTCACAGCCAACAATATGGGCAATGGGGGATTGTTTCACGATATTAGTGAAGACCCATGTATTTTACTTCGCAAGGTGAGATTATCAATTGAATGTGATTCGATACCTTTTCCCACTCGAGCTCCACACTAGTTTTGCCTTTCTTTCTTTTCTTCAGATCATCAACGATTACACTCCAATTTCCATTGCAGCTGAAGCCTATGGAGGTATTCTTCAAATTACCCAAAACGTGCAATTGTTTGTGCTGGGACCACGCCTCATCCTTGGAGTTCGAGAATATCACGCGAAGCTCGTGGCCAACTCCGACGGAGGAACTGGGATCACTTCCATTGATTTCCAGGAGCGCATACAAATTACAACTGGCGGTGGTGTGTAGTGTGGGAAATACTTGCAGCTGTGTGTTGACACTTGCCAGGTCCTCAATTGGAAATATGTGAAGTTTTGTGCAGTTGCTTCGTCAAGCTACGTACATACTATACTAGTAGATCTTTGTCTGTGATGTTTATTTTGTGTTTGATCGCAGAACCTACTTATTTAAGTGCGTCTTACTACACCAATATCATGTTAACCTCGGAGTGAATAAAGCTGAAAAAATGTTACCCCAGATGGAACTCCACGTGAAGACTATGTCCTCATACGGCACGAGGAGTGCGCGTGTTCTTGAGATGATCAGTTACTGTTGCCCAACTGCACCCCGAGATGAATTTCCTTGAGATGATTTTCGATAGTGCGAGTACCCTTGGGGAGCTGGTCCAAATCATATATCGTAGCAACGTGGGCCTGTTCTTAGTCGCAGGGAGGGAGTAGTCGCGAGCGGATTCGGCATCGGTCAGTGCTCAGCATTCAGCTTTAAGATCTCAGACTTACGGTAGCCGTCTGTTCCAACGCCATTTTGTTCTTTAGAACAAGAGGATAATGCATGCGCCAATTACTTCATGAAACATCCAAGTCAAAGCCACAGAAGGTCAAAACCCCTAGATGCGATTCATTCTGTCACTAAAACACATGGTGATATGGTGCTAGTCCAATGAGAGTAATGGAATAAAAAAAAACCCAACATCAAAGCAGTAATGAATGTCCTAAGTACGATATTAAAAAGTTTCAAAAAGGAGATGTCGGCGCTGAGGCATCCCATGTTAAATGTTAAGTTCTAGACCAATAGCGTTCAGGTAGAAGTAGTCCGTCCATCTCGCATCTATATAATCAATAGTCCATTTCATGCTTGGCTAAGCAGCACTCGGTCAATCGCAGCATTGATCGTGGCCTTTCGTGAGGTCAAGTCCATCCCGAACCGTTCTTCGAGCTGCCGCCGTATTTCCCGCTTCGTCACAGAGTTAAGGTCTGCAGTGCGGAGGATCTCGTGTACTGAGTGCTCAAGCTCGACATCCGTAGGAGCACCAGACATCAAGTCCATATCATCAGGACTGCGTGTGCCTGGTATGGGCATGTCGAGATAATTGGTGGGCGGCCGCGACGGCATGGGCTGGTACAACATGCCAGCATCGCTAATAGGCCGCATCTGAGACATTGAAAGCGGCGTGTTGCGACCCGATTGGTATCCAGGGGGTGGCATCATGCCAAATTGGGATGGTGCAGGTGAGTGACTGCGTGGCTCGTAGTATGTCTCGCGGCCGTAGAGCGATGCGGTAGCAGATGGCGCATATCCTTCCTTCTGGAACTGACCGTGTGGGACCCACGAACCAATGCTGTGGTTCGATTCTTTATCCCAAAGTTCGTTTTCCTGCAGATCGGGGTCAGCGACGTGTCTGCATAAAATAAATAATTACGCACATAATCATTCCAAGACTTGAGAGGAATCGCGCGTGGGTCGAACTTGCCTTCGTCCTGAAAGAAAAAAGAACCCATCAACTTCGTTACAAATAACCATGACGAGGAAACACGAACATGAACGATAATCTTCTTCCCAGATTCACCCAACACGACACGGGTAGCACCCCAAGAGAAATCATCCATCCGCCAGAACGAGTAAAGCGGGAGCATGAAGGAGAAGATCGGAATTGCCAAGATATAGAAAACCATCCATCCAACCATGTCCCATTTCCTCCTGAGGACAAACACGAGAGCTTGTAAACCATACACAGCACCAATCATGATGAGCGAGATGACAGGAAGAGTTTCCTGCTTGGTGACAACCTCAACAATGAGATACACAATCTATAAACACAAAGTCAGGATCTTGGAAAAACCAAAAACTGAAATAAAAAAACACACGTAGCCGACGGTGATGGGCTGAACGATAGTCGAAACCAAATCAATCATGACCACGAATCGCATCGAGAAACAACAGAAACCACAAAGCTGTTCCAGGAACATCAGCTCTCCAAGGTTGTGCACCGTCGAGTTGATCCAACGACGACGTTGCGAGAGTAGGATCTTCCAATCATCGGGTGCTACGGTGAACGCATGGGCATCGCGAACGAACTGGGTCTTGTGCATCGGGAAGTGCTTCAGGAGGAGTGTGGTCAGGTATCGATCTTCTCCAAGGTGCAGCAAGTTCTTCATGTGCAGGGTATCGACACGGTTTTGTGAGTAGTCCTGGACCATTTGGTTGGAAATCAACAAGGGCAAATGGGTATCCGGAGTCCGCAAACGATAGAGGGTGAAACAACCGGGTAAACAGGTGACAGATCCGAAGAGACTCTCGAAAGCCTTAGCCATGTGATGCGAGATGAAGTACTCATAGACCTAAACTTGCTTTAGAATCACCAGCGACTCCGTATCTAAGAAACTCACCTGCATCATCGTGATAATAGATTGCTTGGCGTTTGCTAGCTCAGTCTCACCACAAACACCAAGGACCTTCTTGTCATGAATACACCTGTAAAAAGACATTGATCAGCTCGCAGTCTTACACCGAGCATGCATCCGCTTACGCAGAAATCAGTCGATTGACAGAATAAGGCTCCACCGTCGTATCAGCATCAACCGTAAACAAGTATTCAAAGAACGTCGGGTTAACACCGATAACATTCTTGATCTGGTGGAACATCTCCAGCTCCAGCGGATTCATGGGCGCATTGAAATGAACCTGCGCAGATTAAGCCAATGCGCGACTTGTCCACTCAAACAACACTTGCCTTATTCAAGAAATGCATGATCACCATCTGAGAGTCACGCTTACCGCGGTTACCAGGCCGCGAGCGCTCGGACGGCTTGCCAATCTTGACAACGACCAGATACGGGACGACGTGTCCAGCGCATTCGTACAAGCCCGAGTACACCTTGCCCATGTTATGTTGCCTTGCACCCTCGCCCAACGAGACGAAGCTGAGCGCCTCAGGCTCAAGGTTGGGATCAGCGCCAAGAATGTCGAGCACGATGCGTGGCGTAGGACGGTCATTACCAGAACCAACAATATTACCATCACAGACAACGAGAATGAGCTTCCGCTTGTCGTCGTATTTGAGCTGCGCCAGCGAGTCGATAGTCCGGCGCAAGGAAGTCTCGCCTTCTGTATAACAAGGCACCTGGCAGATAACGAACTTGTCGTGGTCTTCAGGCGCACGAGGAGACGCAAAGTTGATGGAAGCGATGAACTTGAACCCGATAATGCTGACCATCATAATGGAGAGCGCAAGCAAGATGCCCTCAGCGAACTGGCACTGTGGCGAATTACGGTTGTCCACCATACCAATCAAGAACAGATTGCGGAGGCAGGTTCGTTGACGGTCCAGTGTAGCAGAATCAAGATTGAGACTATCGAACTCCTTCGTCAGGTCTTTCCCCGAGCTGTACTTGAACAGGCCGACGACAGATGTATCCATGAATTGAGTGTCGATAGTCCCGGGAAGCTGCTCGCCGTACGGAGACTCGACGGCAGGTCCGTAGTTGACGTAGTCGGTAAGGTCATAGATCATGCCATTGTAGATACCGAGCGAGTACCCCGAGTTTGCCATAGTGGAGATCTCCTGTGGCGTGTAGCCCATATAACCCACACGGTTATTCCACCGCATGATAGTCATACTCTCAAAGTACCAATCAGGACGGGAGTCATTGGTGAACGCGCGGAAGTCATGATACACAGAGTTCGGGTCGGTATCGTTGGCAGAGCTCAGAGTCACATATGGGCTGACACTGCCGCTCACACCGTTGCACAGCGCGGAGACCTTGAAACCGACTTTGATTTAGAAAGCATTAAACCATCTTCATAAACCCTACTCACCTGAACGGGAAAGATCTTATCCGACGAAGTGCCCCCGTACGTCTGAAGAATCGTCTTGATGGGCACAACACTGACAACACGTTGATGCGTCGCCGCAACAGTGGTGAGATCGAACACTTCTCCGCGGATCGACGTATATACGTTGTTTGGTGAGGTCGTATACGAATGCGATGCCAGCTCCGATGTGCTGAACACATGCTCCGTGGGGCAAATCACCAGACCAAGGAAAACGATGACGAACACAGCGCACGCACAGATGAACCAGATGATAAAGTTGATCGCAAGTTTCTCCCTCCATGCCTGTCGGATATCCTCGCGTTTCATGCGGCCGACCCAGCGGAGCAGCAGAGACGGCATCCACCATGTGAGAGCCCAACAAAGCCCAACCCACCGACGACGCGCAGATGTCTCCTTCAATATTTCTGTCGTCTCGCCGTCCCCGATCATCTCACCGGGCAGCGCCTCTTTCACCATCAGACCCTCCTTATCAGCATTTTGGAACATGTTGCGAGAAGGTGCATATGACTCCGTGCCATAGTTTGAATTCGAGTCGTCACGGTTACTCGTAAGACGGCTGCGGTTATCAAAGTCCTCACTGCGGAAAGACTTGGCCTCATCGAACTCGTCCTCATATAGATCAGCGCGTTGGAAGGGGGATGCATTGTTGACGAGAGGGAGAGCGGGGTCCGAGAATGCGTTGTTAAACGGTGACTCGTCACCCATATGAGCACCAGGCGAAGGGTAAGGGGCATATGGGTCGCCAAAGCCACGGGCGTCAAGCCCAGCCTCTGCCTCGGCGTCACGAAGACGATTGCGCTTCTGCTCTTCCACATCCTGTGCACGAATGCGGTCTTCGAGTGAGTGGAATGCCGCTTGTGACAAAAACACCTGCAAAAGAACGCTCAATAATTTTGTTATCCACACCATGAATGCACACTTGCCTTGTATTGCCCAAGAACAACATCCCGCTCGTTCAACGACAGCGCTGTCCGCGTCTGTTCGACACGCTCCCTCGGAGATCCCTCCGAAACGCCTAGAGTCGACATCGGATCCTTGTACCTCTGACAAAACTCCTCCGGCGTCATCCCCACCTCAAATACATTG
Organism: Rhizopogon roseolus; assembly: GCA_930272055.1. NCBI lineage: Eukaryota > Fungi > Basidiomycota > Agaricomycetes > Boletales > Rhizopogonaceae > Rhizopogon > Rhizopogon roseolus. The sequence continues at coordinate 25,567 of CAKNEV010000302.1, read as the reverse complement.
ACATTCCGCTTCGCAATCTCCGTCAGACCCACACTGCGTACCTGGCCCTTGACAGAACGCCCCTCGAGCTGGTTCGGCAGCTGCGAGTCATTCGGGTTGATACAGAACACGTACCAATTCTGCGTCTCTCCGAGCGTCTCGAAAAGTGTGTCAAGCGCAGAACGGAACTCGCCTGCGACGCAGGGCGTGCCGTTGGCCCCAGAGGCTGTGATATCATCGTCGTCCCGATCCTGTTCTTCGACACCGTTCTCGCGCAGCGTGGGCATGCGTCTCACAGTACCCTTGCGGCGAGTTGATGGGGCACGCATGGGCTTGACAGGCTGTTGCGCAGCAACGATGGTGTCTTCGTCCTTCGGGTGTGCTTGCGTGGCGATAGCCTTGCCCAAGAAGAGGCCCTTGACGAACGGGTTCATTGATCCAGCCCCCTCTGCACCATCGGAGAGGCCCGAGGCCCCGCGGAGAAGGGAGACGAAGTCAGGGTTGAGGGCGTCGAGGTTACGGTCCAGGAATCCTTCAGCAGAGTATGTAACGGGGCCGTTGAAGTGATTGACAGTGAAGGTGGGGAAACCAGACCGATCAATGGCACCAACCTTGAACGATGAATGATTACCCCAGCGCTTGCCAAAGGCTTCCACCATCGAGTGGTCAGTCTTCTTGTGCGAGCGGCGAGCCTGGTCGTCCATAATGTGGATAAGACCACCCGGCTTGTTCTGAAGCAGCCGAACGCATTCGGCATTGTCGAAATAGGGGACGGTGGGCACGAATCGTGAGATACCCTCGTTCTGGTATTCTCCTACATGAGCCTCGAAGATGCGTTTCTGGACGAAGTTCTGCAGGCGCTCGTTTGCAAAGTTGACACAGAACTGGTCAAGAGAGTTGGGGCGGCTAGTCATGTTCTGTGGCCCAGGGAGATCAAAAAGACCAATGAATGTGGCGAAGTCCTCACGGCACAGCCGCTGATTGATGTGTTCGTTCAACCATGCAAAAAGAAGGGAATAGAGGGTTTTAGCGAGGTCATCTCGATTGTCAGATGCGCCATCTGGGTCAAGGAAGACCGTGCAAAGCTCCTTCTTCACCAACTTTGTCTTGTAGGACATTGCGCCTTCCAAAGCACCCGCTTGAACACCTAAGAACTCGGCAACGATGGCAAGGACATCGGTATTGCGCACGACAGCGGCATCGACGTCACGACCGCGGTCGACGGTAAACTCAAGGTTCCCAAGGTGCAGAATAGCTGCGAGAAGTTGACATGTCTGAGCCACATGTCGCTTGGACAGGCCAATTGATTTGAGGGCAATCTTGAGCTGCTCAAAGCGGGTAGCATCATCATCCCGGACGCCGTTTTGACGCATTGGAACTGCTCCACGCTGACCAAGGTAACGATACTGGGTTTTATCTAAGAGGTGGAGGTGGTGGCGCTCTTCCTGAGTTGCACCTGCCACGAGGTAGTAGAAGATGTGGAAGTTACGCTCTCCGGAGGGCACGGAAGACACGCGGTTGCGCTCGAGGTAGTAGTCGAGGGTTTTGACACCGCAGAGGCGGCCACGGTCAGTGAACTGCAACTCTGTGTATTTGCCAAAGCGAGAAGCATTTGGATTGAATAGAGTGCGGGCGTTACCGAAGGACTCTATGACAAACTCTGCGGCGGGAAGTTGAGTAGCGAGTTTGGAGCCCTTTTTTCCTGGATTGGAAACGGAAAGCTCAAGGAGGGTTTTGATAGCGAGTCTGCGGTTCTCTGATTTACCGCTGCCAGTCTCACCGCTGGAATGAAGAGTGGTGTGATTAAATGGACACAATGAAATTATTTTTAAAGCTTACCTGATGAGAATGGACTGGTCCTGGGTTGTTCGTTTCATGTGGTAGTATGCATTATTGGCAAGGTGAAAAATGTGAGGAGGTAGAGATTCTTTGTTCTCCGAGATGTCACGATAGTGCGCGGCATATTTTTGGAGAACAGAATCGGCGTTTGAGGAGACATACTTGTGTGGGTTGACGGCGACGAGAGCATTTGAACCGACATTGGTGTAGATGGTTTCGGACATAAAACGCTCACGAAGACATGAGACTATGAGATCATCTGACATGGGAGACAAGCCCGAGAGGTCATTGGCAGCCTCGAGCCTCTGGTGGGCAGTCATGCCAGAAGACTGGCGGTTCATTATGAACTACCCTGGCTCAGGAAAGGAGGAAAAGAAAGTAAGGAAGGAAATGCACTGCCAGAGGCAGAGAACGACGATGAGGAGGACGGTGGTGGTGGTGGCAGCAGGGAAAGAAACGACTTAGGGAACGACGGCCAAATGGCTGAGCAAGAGGGAAACTGTCCTATTTCCAGACTCCTCGTTTTTCTCACGATGGCACAAGATCATATGGTGACCATCCAACAACAGCCTCAAGGCTCTAACTACATACATGCTAGTTACGACGACCAACTCCCACTTGCATTACGCCCCTCTCCACTTGCGATGGTTGTTCTCCTGCACTACACCCAATAATCCATGAGACTTGATCACACCCTTCGTAGGACCACGAGATAACGGAGACTGGTTTGTATGTATCATCCTTGCTTGAGTGGGTACGAGTAAATCATCTGTCTGCACACTCGGATTTCGTCCCTCGGCAGCTCTTGCAGCAGCAGCATACTTGCGCTTGTTCACGCGCAATGAATGAGACTTGGTCACCTCCCGCACAATTCTCGGAGGAATCCCACCCTTCGGAGGACCACACGACAGCGGTGGCAGGGTTCTGCGTGTCGTCGTTGATGTCGTCGGTTGAGTGGGTGCGAACGCGACTCGTGGACGTGGTAGCTCCGCAGGCGGATAAGTGGATATCTTTGACTTTGTTTTTAATCGCGCGGCTTGGTTTTCCGGTGTATCGTATTCCCGGCGGACACGGTGCGAGGTTAGATTCGACATGTGTAAAGGGTACCTCAGATCTTCGTGGTCGATGTCTATGTCTTCGGAGCCATCGAGAGGGGCCCATCCACCAAGTACAGGAGAGACGAGATTGCGTGGTACTGGGCAGCATAACTGAACAACCGGTGCTTCGCTGTCGTCAAAATCGTCAAGGTAGATACTTATGTTGTTAACGACCGCTAGCGGTGGCTGACGGAAAGGAGCTAGAAGACTATCAATACAGTACTTTATGGGCGTTCTACATAAACTTACGTGCATGCACAGGTAACGGCGTAGAAGCATTAAGCTTCCTCTCTTGCACCGTTGTTTGGTTCTGAATCGGAGCTGCCGTGAGCGCTGGAGAGCATAAGACGTACTCTGGAAACATTACAGTCGGGCGATGCGGCACTCTAGCTTCGACCATGACTTTCTTCGTACTGACTTTGTACAATCTTTCTTGCACTATTGCTTGGTTCGGGGCCGCCGTAAGCGCTGGATCAGAAGATAAGATGTACTTCAGCGACATGACATTCGGGCGACACGGTGCCACAGATCCGACCATGGCGTTCTTCGTGTTACTGATTTCGTATGATTTCCGGCGCTTGATCGAAGCTCGGGGAAGCAGGATGCGCTTGAGGGATGCTGATGACTTACAAAGATCGCTCGACGCTAAAAGAGGGGTGATGTTTAAGGAGTGCTCGGATAGAAAGAACTTGAAGCTCGACCCCTTTAAGAGTCCAAGGTCAGCCTCATGTAGAGGTCAACCAGGTTCTCTGGCAAATAATGGCTGCTATATGCCGTCTAGTATAAACGGCCTTGTGGTCTAGAGGTACGATACTTGCTTTGGGTAGTCACAACTGCAAGTGGCCTGGGTTCGATTCCCAGCAAGGCCCCTTCTTTTTTTTCTACTCGTGGGCCAAGCGTCAACTATCCTTACTTCCTCATCGGAGAGAGCCCATGTCGGTACAGGCACGCTACAATTCGGAGAGCACCCTGGCACGATCTATCGAAGTCCCCTCCATTTCCTGAAAAAGCACCTGTCCTGCGTCTCCCTCGCAAAGTTACAGATTGCTGGTATAATGTGTCTCTTCTCTGCCTCAAGGTCGAAGAGATTGTTGCACCTTCCGTTTTGCACTTCTTTCAAAGTTTCACTGCGCGGATTCCTCGTACAAATCCGAGATTCTACTTTGGAGCGTTACGTCCTGAAAGCCATAGACTGGAACTAGAGCTTTTCCAACCCAATGCACTTCTGCGGCGTATCAGTAAGGTGGATGATCACGATCTGAAATTAAGGACCACGGGGGAGCATCTACTAGCAGTGGGTACATTGCAGTGGCGTTAACTGGCCACGCCACCTTCATTAGTCGCTGCTGCGGCCACCTGGTTGTCGCGCCTCATTTTGGGCAACGACAAATGGGTACGTGACGCGTCTGGCCTCACCTTGATCATGTTGATAATATTATCTGATTCCAGTCCGCCAATCTTGCCCATTACTCGTCGTATGCGGAAAGCTTCCTAATTCCCATTACCAACCTGATGTTGAACTGCATTATCAAACCCATTTGCCACGAATCATTTTATAAGAAGTCTGCTGGCGGAACGGGAGCGGCAAGCAGCAGGCGGCGAGGAGGGTAAATACTAATAAGGCCAATAACGGTCTCCTGCCTTTTTTTTCTTTCAAATTTCTCCATCATGGCTACCCACTCACTCAAAACGCACATTCATTTGAAAATTTCACGGATACCTACACCATCCTCCTACTATTGAAAATGGAAGCGCGATAATTTGATACGAAAAACAAATTGGCCCGAGGTTATCAAAAAAGTCGAACCCCGCTGAGACACCCGCAGCCATGTTTCAAGCATGACAGGCGGGTGCACTATCCGATAAACTACCAATCCCAATGTTATTACTTCGACTTGTGAAGTTGGCGTGGCCAGTAAACGCCATGTACCCAATTCTAGTAGATATTTCCCCATGATCCTCGATTCCAGATTGTGATCATCCACCTTACCGATACGCTGCAGAAGTGCATTGGATTGGGAATGCTCAAGTTCCAATCTATAGTTTTCAGGACGTAACGCTCCGCGAGGAGAGTTTCAGGTTTGTACGAGGAATCCGCGCAGTGAGAGAAGTGCAAAACGGAAGGTACAACAATCTCTTCGGTGTTGGAGGCAGCGAAGAGACATATAATACCAACAAGCTGTGATTTTGCGCGGGAGACAACTCGGGCAGACAATAATCGGTCGATTATGTTCACGCAAAGGAATAGCGTCTCCGGGAGCAATCGGAAACGAACAAAAACAATAGGCTTCGGGGAGTCGAACCTCTCTGGTACGGGCATGTTTCAAGCATGACAGGTGGATGAACCCAAGCTGATATACTACCAGAGAATTGCGAATGTCGAAAATGGAACATTATTGTATCAGCCTATCTGTGTAATTCGATAATGAAATTGTGTTGATAGTACATACTACAGTTGCGGACAAGCAAAGTCATCAAATTTGGTATCTCCATCAGGTGGTCAATCAGACAAATTCTGACTTCATATTCGTGTTCAGGGTCTTGAAATCTGTACCAGGTGTTGGTGCTAGTTCACCTGGGTCGTACTCGACAAGAGTCCGAGGGTGAGGAGCCTTTGTAAATCCAAATGAACTGAGAGATTGCTGACGTTTCCAGTTCTTCTGATAACGTTGTCGTGTCCGCTTGGATTTGCTCATGACGTCTGGTCCTTTGGTGTAAGTTGAGGGTCTTGGTATCGCTGTGAGGCAGGTGAGCTTCGAGTTTCATGCACTGATATCCATGAACACTAACATCTAGTGCCTTTCTGCTTTTTTCTCTGTAGTCTTTCTGGTATCCAGTCTGGCCCTATTCCGCCTTCTCGTTCAATCATCTCTGCCAGCTTCCGCCCGCGTTCTTCATCATTCAAGATGTCCAATTCCATCTCTTCATCAATATCTGAGTCGTGAGTAGATGCTGTGCCCACGTATTCTTCTTCACAACTGTTTTTGAGTCCATCATATGCAACGGTAATGTTATCCTCATCATCTGACTCGGACTTCACTTCTCGTTCTGAGGATACCTCAGATTGTGTGACGGACTCTAGTGAATTGGACGGTACTTGATTTCGAAGTCCTGTAAGGTTTCTTGCTCGTTTTTTCGGACGGCCGCCAACCATGGTGTACAGATAGCAAGGTTTCCACTGGCGTCTTTTACATTTTTTGCTGCCCTTAAAAGGTATAGTCCACAATTTTTGCTGATGGATTTCTATACAACTCAGCGAAAGCAATTGATTCCGCATTTTTTGGGTGTGCCAAATTTGTATTTAGGTTTTATAGAAAATCAGCTCGTAGAAATTGATTGTATAGTGGATTACGTAGTACTAGAAAACTCGATCAAAAATTTTGATGACTTGCTTGTTAGCAACTAGACGGGGAGCCGAACTCTGATCTGCATGTCATGTTTCAAGCATGACAGGCGGGTATCCGCCATACTACCAGAGTTGTAAAAGCTGAAAATGAGAACGTTATTGCATCCGTGTGTCTATTGATAATGCATTAATGAAATTGTAGTGTTTCGATAAAAAGGAATTGTCGAACTCCGGTATGACATGTTTCAAGCATGACAGGCGGGTGTACTATCCGATATACTACCAAGGAGTTCTCAATGAAAATGTTATTGCATCGCCTTGTCTATGGAGAATGCATGAATGAAATATTTTGTATTGCGAAAAAAACCTTAGGCGGACAGCCGAACCCCGCTCTATCACGCTTTCCAACGGCTTTGGCCTGCAACGAAGACGGATTTGACTTACATAATGCCTCGTCTAGTGGGTGCACTAGGAGCTGGGTGAGCGATATGCGACTGCAATTTCTCCGTTGTGTAAGACCTCTTCTATGTACCATCGCCCTGCCGAAACCGATAGAGGAACCGGTAACTGTGAGTGGTCAGTGAACTACACGATGACGAATTTCAAGGGCCTCAACCAAACTCGAAATGTAGACTGTCATGATACTTAATCTGCTTTTTGTTGCTCGTTGAAACTCTTACATAGCCCCGTCCTCGATGATAGACGGACAACCCGTTTGTGTATGAGGCACTTGGTATATCAGTCTTGCAAAGTTCCAGCATGCAGTAGGGGTTACATTTTAATAGATGAGCATAGCGGGGGATCCATTGATATGCCCAAAAACAGGTGACGAATCACCACCTGCTTATATTGATGTGCAGGTTGGGTAATTTGGACTTCGATAGTCATTGAACCGAATCACTGCCCGGGCCGTGACAGTGCAATTACTATGGAAGGTCCAAGGCATTGAAGGTTTCCAGCTACAGGTGTACTCAGATGGCCTGTATACAGAAGGATTCACGCAAGGCGATGCAAACACCCATTTCATTACCCTGTAATGACCGGCCCTGAACATACACTTGGCCCTCAAAAAATTCAGTGATAAAAAAAAATCATAGCAGCCTCTGTAGCTGCGAAGCTCGTTCTTTTGCTCTACTAATACACTGCAACAACGTCTCTTGCGAGATAGCAGCCCCTGATAAGCTGGTGCTGATAAGCTGCCCGCGGTCGTCTACGATAACTGTCAGCGCCACGTCCATAAGAGGTTCTTCGAATGCAGTAGGATCTGAGAGGACGTGCGATCTAGGCATTTTGGAAAGAGTGAGCAAATGTCATGGAATGAAAGAAAGAGGAGAAGCGCACGTTTCTAATACGCCAAAAGATGTCGAAACGAAATTTCGCTCCAATTGTAGCGGTGATCGAATTTTTCTCGAACATGTCGTGCGCCCCGTATCTTCGTTGTACGTGGCTTTAGGGAGAGTAGCTAGAAAAAGTTTATAAAAACATCACTTTTACAGCTGTAGCGAGTTTGGCTTACTGTTCCTGAGAGCGGCCAACATGGCTAGGAGGGTTGCATCGAAGGCATTTCCGTCGTAATTTATGCATGTGGCATCGACATAAAGCGTCCAAACAGCTTTTCCGGGGTGAATACACAATGAAGATAATGAAAGGACACCAGAACTGTTGGCGGCGCATGAGACCAATTCAGGACAGAGGGTATGACGACAAACGTGACAAGAGCCTCGTTCAATCTATCAGAGAGGACTTGTGCCTCTTCTGTTGGAGGACCTGGTTTGAACTTGGGAGAACAGATCGCGGGCAAGTCGAGATTGGGTACTGCATGCAGTCCGAGTCAGTTCAGACCATATCAGAAAGAAAGAAGGCATTGGGTAATGACCTATGAACCCTTGTTCAGGCAGATCAAGGTCGGGTTCTGCTATTTCTGCCTTGACGCCGCAAACGATCGTGGTGTCTCCTATACGTACGAGTGCAGAGCCATCGGCTGTAGATATCGATCCTGCAACGCGTAATGGCGCAAGCACATCGAAAGAACGGTAAGCCGCGTACCGACATTCACTGAGACCTTGCGCCATTCATCAAATGTACGTCCGTCCGGTCTAAATTTCTCCGCGATGAATCTTTCGAGATAGATGCGAGGGTGCAGTTTCTGGAAAATTTGAGCTCGGAGAGTGTCGTCTACTGCGGACGGATTTGTGACGGACGAGGAAGACATGAGGTGGGGAAATGACTTTTAGAATGAAGTTTGATCAATTTGGCAGGTCACTCCAAGTTTCTACATAATATGTCATTTGAATTCCTTGATAAATTGTACAAATGATTGTGATAGTATACTACAAATGTGTAGTCGTCCAATGTCATCGCCCAGTCATAAAAGAAAGTTAGAAAAACAAGTCAGAAGAAAATAGTGAGAATATCGAAGGTATAACTATATCATGACGGTAAAACGTTAAAAAAGTGAAGAAAAAAAGAAACGGTCGGCAGCGAACCTTTATTCGCTAACCCACTCTCCTCCATTTGCAAGCCGGGCAAAGAGGCCTTTGCGCTCCATGAGGCTCTCATACGAGCCTTGCTCGCGCACTTGACCATCCTCGATGACAAGAATACGGTCGCACATCTTCATCACAGGCACCTTGTGCGTCACCATGATGGTCGTCCTTCCAACTTTGGCAGCGCGGATCGTCTCAAGTACCGCCGTCTGGTTAGCGGGGTCGAGCGCTGACGTGCACTCGTCTAAAATCAAAATCTTGGCAGGCCGTGCAAGCGCACGCGCGATCTGCAAACGCTGCGCTTGTCCACCGGAGATGAGAGAGGCGTTCTCTCCAATGAGCGTGTCGTAACCTTGCGGCAACGACATCACGAAGTCGTGGACGTTCGCAGCACGAGCCGCCCGTTCTACGTCAGCGTCACTCATCACATTGTCCTCACCGACTCGTCCATAGGCGATGTTTTCTCGGATGCTAGCATCGAAGAGGTTGGGGTTTTGGCTGACCACCGCGATGTGATCACGAAGATGTCCGATATCCGTCGCGCGCAGCTCATCAAGGCCCACCGAGATGGTGCCCGAAGTGGGCTCATACAGGCGCTGGAGCAGTGATGCTACGGTCGACTTGCCACACCCAGAAGCACCTACGATCGCTACGCACTCTGCATCCGCAATGCGCATGGACATCTTGTTCAGAACAGATACATCGGGGTTTGTCGGGTAAGAGAATGATACATTATTGAAGACAACGTCGCCTTCAACCGCCGGACGGAGGATACCTTGAGACTCGGAGCTGCCCATGGTGCCCAGGTCAACCAGCTGTTTTAGATCGTGCGTAGCTAGAACAGACTTGGCGATTCTTTGCGTGAAAGCCATGAGTTGGGAGCCGATCGAGACGGTGAATACGACGAGGTTGAGGACTTGGCACATCTGAAGGTAAGTGTACGTGCCCTTGGCGATAAGCACAGCACCGACGTAGAAAAGGAGCGCCTCAGCCAAGTAGATGAGAGCACTGGCGACACCATACGAGCACCCCTCAACAAAAGCACCTCGAACACCAGTGGAAAGGCAATGCGAAGCGGCCTTGTCAAACTGAGCCTGCAGGACCGGCTCAAGAGACATGGCACGGATGCCACGGACGTTGAGAATGGACTAGAAAAAAGGGTCAGAATAAGATACATCAAGTGATGGTATAACTTACTTCATAATACACCCTGGCAACCTCCTCGCGAGCCCTTTTGTTGCGCACCTCACATTTCGCAACAAGGTTCGTCTGAAGACCCATGACCCCAACAAAGACAGGTCCAATGGCCAACCCGACGAGCGTCAATTGCCACCCCCAAGTTATCGCCCAGATGAGACCGACGGTCATCATTGCGCCAACAGCCACAATTTGGCCTACCACGACGGCGATCAACGTACGTGCGTCATCACCATCTTTTACGATGACTTGGGTCAATCTCGATGCGCCATTGTCGGGGCGATCGAACCAGCTCTTGTCCTGACTGAGAACACGGGAAAAGGCCATGTCGCGGAGGCGCGTGACCCAGCGCATGGCGGAAGTTTCCATGATGAAGAATTTAGAACCGAGAAGAAGCCCATCAAGGGCTGCGATTCCAAGGACAAGACCACCGTACGAGTTGATCATGTTGGCATCTGATCCACCAGCGGATACTAAAACAATAAGCCTGGATAAGAGGAATGAAAACACAGGCGTCATCGCTCCGCTCAGCAGGCAGATAACGAGTCCGACGAAAACAAACGGTTTTGCAGGGATGGTAGGGTACACAGCACGGAGGAGGGCGAAAAGGCCTGGGGCTGGGGAAATCTCGGATTGCTCTGGTGTTTCTTGGTTGCCCGATATTGGAATAACCACGCTCTGCAGTGCATGGTGATGCTTGCGCTCTCTGCGCTCTCTCCTGTTCGCAGCCTCTTCGGCGCTGCGCCTCAACGCTTCCTTCTCAGTTTCGAACTCTTCATCAACTTCCACCATGGACTCTGGCTCTCGCAGAGAGAATCCTGGAGGTGAAAATATGGGGGTAACGGGGGTGAACTGCAGGCTGTGACGACGTCCATCATATGCGCGAGGGGGAACAGGAACCTCGGGAATAACAATCGACATGCTGCTCGGTCTCCGTTTTCTCCCGGCCGCTCCACCCTCGAATTCCGCCATTTTCTCTTTGGGGAACGCACTAGGGGGCACGAATCGGCTTACCCGCCGTTCGTTGTCCTTCTCTGCTGTAGTGGGAAGAAGAGGTTGTGCGCCGGTCTTCGTAAGCTCTGCGACAACATCAAACATCCAGTTTCCGAGTGTCGCCGTAACGGGGCGTATGCCACCCAGTGTGGGCGCCATGCTCATGTGTCGTTCGTGAACTGGAACCTCGTCTACGTCATCGTCCTCCGCTGCGAGGATCTCAGCGACTGCATCATATTCGGGAAGGTCATCGTCAATGGAGATCCCGCTTATACGAAGCATCCGGGCGAATTCATCACCCGCTTGCACGAGGTCTGATTGAAAACCCTGCTCGACGACAGAACCATCCCGCATGACGTAGACAAAGTCTTGCTCTTCGATTGCGCCGACATCGTGTGTGATGATGATCGTCGTGCGGTTGTGCCGCCATCTCCGAATAGCAGCCATGATAAGTGAGCGAGTCGGGGGGTCCAAGGCCGATGTGGCTTCATCTGGAAAGGAGGAGAAAGATAAGACATGAAAAATAGAAAAGGGATGTGAAGCTTACCTAGAATCAAAATGTCAGGGTCACGTATCCGCGCCCGCGCGATTGCCAACCTCTGTCGTTGCCCACCGCTCAACTGAATGCCTTCTGCACCAGTGCCACTCAAAAGTGTATCGTAGCCCTGGTCAAGACCAAGCACCCAAGACTCGAGCATTGCAACTCTACATGCCTCTTCCACTTCGACTCTGCTAACGTCACCCGAGTCTCTACCTCTTCCTACTGTTCCAAGGGCCACGTTCTCATGCAGGCTTCCGGGAAATACTGGTGCGGATGCTGCGCCCTGCGCGACGCCAGCAATATGGAGGGACGTGTACGCTTTATCAATGTATCGCACGTCTTGTTCGTCCAATAGCACACAACCAGACGTCGGGGCGTAAGCGCCCATCAAGATGGCACCGAGAGTCGACTTTCCGGAACCGCTTGATCCAACAATGAATGTCGTCTCGTGTGCGGGAAGGTACATAGATACGTCGCGGAGTGCTTGAACGTCCGGGCGTGAAGGATATGCGAAGCTCACGTTAGTAAGGCTAAGCTCGCCATTGAACGACTTGGGCTGGAGTTTTTGGAGTTCCCGACGACGTCGTTTTGAGGATGTTTGCTGTGCTCCTGAAATCATCCCTGCGAGCTCTGCAGCGGCAACCTTGCCCTTGACGAAGACGATAAGGAGCGGTACAGCCATTTGAAGGTTGCTCGTCGCAATAAGGCATGCCCAGAAAACGCTCATGATTTGACCGGGCGTATTCTTTCCTTCCCGGACAAGGTGAGCGCCGAACCAAAATCCTTGCACGAACATAGCCATCGTAACGAATTGACTTAAGCCAGATGTGAGACCCCAGATACGCGCAAGTCCATTGGCTGCTGCGCTGATATGTCCAAGGACTCTGGAAAGTACTCGAGTCTCGTGTGCGGCAGCGTTGAATGCTTTCACGGTCGCGATTGCGGAGACGGCGCGCTCCACAACGGTAGCTGCGTTCGCGGTAAAGGTACGCTCACGAGCGAGGAGTGGCCCAGCCATGACTTGTGAAAACGCCTGAATGATAATTAATGCGGGGGCGGCTGAGAGAATGACGAGAGTAAGAAGGGGGGACCACACGAATGCGAGCACGAGACTCGTGATCGTTGTGGTCAAGTACTGCAGCAGCTGACCTGCAGCTAGTGATGATGCCGCGCGTACTTCATCAGTTTCTCTGTGGGTTCAAAAGCAAAACAAAAATTCAGATTCAAGGGTCCTGGACCGACAAGAAACCTTGCTCACCTGGCAAACTTCGCCATGAGACCACCAGCGCCAATGGGTGCATCTTCGGACGTATCCTGCATTTGTCCGGCTGGCGCAGACCCGTCGACACCCATGCGGAAATCGAACCATGACATTTCCTTGCTCACGACGGACTGGTACACTCGCCGTCTGAGCTCCACGACGTTGTGTTCCCCAGTGGAAATCCACAGGCTGCTTGTGATGCTGCTCATAACTAGCGCACTAATACCGAGGACTACGAGCTCAATTGCTGCAATGCCCACGCCATGAAGTAGGTTGTCCTTGGCGGACTGAGGTGGGTTGGGTGTCAATGGAAAAGCGGCAAAGGCGTTGAATGACTGTCCGACGGCATAAGTCATAAACGGTGCAATACCTCCTGTAGCGACAGAAGAAAGGACGGCTGGTGCTAGAAGGACGAGCTTCCGCCGTGGGGTGAGGAACGAAAACAACAACTTCATAGATGGCACGGGTGCTACATGAGGGTTAGGAATGTTGTAGGAGGACGATGTAGGAGAGGGAAGGTTAGAATTGGTGTCATTTTTAATATCCAGGGTTGATAAAGAATACTGGGCGGATGAATTGATCGATGACCGAATTGATGGGTCGGACATTGATGTTGGGTCGTGATTCTTCATCGTTGTGGTGCACGACGAGCTCGCCTCTGCGTGTCGTCTGTATGGTATGAAAGAGAGAAGGATCGAAAGTGATAGTGCCGTTCCCTCATTTTTGTTCTTTCGGAATGCATTCCTATTGTCCTTTCACGTGGGAACACAAAGGGGACAATGGTCGTTCAAACAATAAAGGGCTTTATGTAATCAGGTACAAAGCCTTTGCATAACAATAGACAACAATGTCCTTTTTGCTTCCGTTGTTCGCTCTCCGCGGCTCCCTAACCTTAGCATTCACATCTAAGTTGAAGCGCTAGGACGTGAACCTGCCCGATGATCCGTTGTGGCGGCCCGTGTGAATATTTTCGCCCGCCGCCGGCTTTCTCGAATGCCACAGGTGGCCAAGGTGAGCAAGTACGCACTGGTGGTGTACAGTAAATTACACCCATTGTAATTCACAGCTGCTATGTAGATTGCAGTGCCAATTAACCCTGATTGTCGATGTAAGGTAGAAACGTTCAAAACATGCTGGTACTGTGATTTGAGTTAATTTGATGATCTGAGACAAGGACATCGACCCACAAGAACCTTCCACTCCATGGATACATCACCTAATTAAGAGTAGGGCTATTTGATACACAGCTTGCTATCGTTGAGGCAGCTCGCATTCCATCGAGCAGGACTCGTGGTATTGCAAGCACAAAGTGAGCACCGTCAACTCTTCGCCTCTCGTTCAGACGCTCAGCACTATCGTCAGCCTTCAGATACCAAGTTGTCGTGACCATTAGTACATTCTCATTGATCTCAAATGTGCTCCTGTGTGCATAAGTATTAAGCTTGGAGTTGGGAGGAATGGCGATAGAAACCAAATCTACCCTCATCAACAGTAAATCTCATTAGAATCACTTGTAAATTAACACTCTCAATTTGGGCCCTCGGAGACAAATTCACCGTACACTACTACAAGAACGCAGCCCGAGTTGCAACTAACTCCTAAGCTACTCCGAGTCGAATTTTCAGTGGCTCAACACATTTCGTGCGCAGTATGAAGAAGACATTGGCCCGGGCAGCAGTGCCATCTGCATGCGTGAGCGCTGAGGGGGTTGCTCCTTGCACATTTGTCATCTGAGTCGGAAATGTATCTTAGCCTTCATTGGTGCTAGCGCTCATATGAATTATCTTGATGACTAGCACTAGGCAGAGTATGTTGTATTTGCACACCTAGGATCACCAACGTCCAAGTTGTAAACGATACGAGGAAGCAAGATGTTCGTGCATGCCACCGAGGCTACTTCGGCACATGATAATGCCAGATTGAAGAATGTCGGAAGTGCATATTGGTTTTCATTGGCATTCATCGGGCCATCTAGGACATTCTGTCAATCGTGGCTCATCGATTTTTTCTTATCCGGACTATGGCTTGGCAGACAGCTTCCTTGGTTGGTAAAATAAATAAAAACATGACACAAACACGAGATGTACAGAGTCATTAAATGTTACAACGGACGCAGGAAATCTGGGGGGGTATGTCGGAGAAGTGTACCTATCATGTTCGTGTGACAGAGGGAGTTATCGGAATACTCCGGATGCTCTGTGTCTTAGCCCTGGTAAGTCTGCGATGTAAAAGGATGAATATGGTATTAGCGAGACCGAGAACTTCCGCTTACTCGTCAAAATGAGTGCCTCTCTTCGGATCAGCTCGTCGTTTGGCAAGTACTTTCCTGACCTTTCTCTCAGGGCGAACAACGATAATAGGTACGGGGGAGTGCGAGAGACAATACTTCGACACGCTGCCCACACCAGGAGCGCCGAAAGCAGCACCCCAGGCTTGCATCATGCTGCGCTGACCCTTCGTGCCCACGACGACAGAGTCTGGCCGGTACAGTGCAATTAAGCGTTCAAGCGTTGTGGTGATCTTTCCAGCGATGAGCTCGACAATTATGGAGAGCTATGACACACGGATGAGAAGATATACTGTAAAGATATGACGACTACGTACCTTGCGGTCTGGATCGTACTCGATACATTTCTCCTGAATGTGGCGCATAAGTTCACGTGCTTCTTCTCGAACGACTTCATGATCCTTCTCTAAAAGATGATAAGATTTGCGAAAGGTCTGTATGGTAAATGATTCGTCGCTCACCCAAATCCTCTGGGTCAACACCTCTGTATACAATTAACTCGTCCCCATCCTGCACCAAGCTTTCTAGCGCCCAATCAAGAGCTTGCCTTCCACTCTCATCGGGGCTGGATGCACAAAGGAACACCCTTGTAGCTCTGTGTCTGGCATATCCATCTGATTGAACGTGGAGGGTGAATGAGAACATGGATGCAGCAGGATTCTCAAAGGTGTCGAAAGATACTTTGGGAGTGTAACCTTGGCCGGCTACAGAAGGGGATGCAGCATGATTGTTCACTGATGGAGAACGCGAGATTGACGTTGAAGAGGACGCAAGTGGCGGCAGTCGAGAGGTGGAGATTGGGAGGGCGAGTGACGAGGAGGGAAGGGGGGAGAGTGCTGGGGACGAAGGTGAGGATAATGGGGGCAGTAAAGGAGAGCTGGGACATGAGGTCTGCTTGAGCGCTGAGCGTAGCATGACTGGAATATGCGTGTGCTGTTCACTCCCACTCGACGACATGGCTGTTTGGATAGTGATGCAGATATAATTATCAGTTTAATATATAAATAGTTTTGGCCGACACGAAAACACTACTTGGACCTATCGGTATTCTACCATTATATTATGCATCGACACCACAACCGCAACCTCCCTTTGATCATTCGTCGACATCTAGGTGTATGATATAACAAAAAAGGGTCGATGCTTAGAAAATTGAGAGTCACCCAAGAATATTGAAATGAATTTCTTATACTACTTATCAGTTTAGTACATAATCAAAATATTTTAACTATTATCTCTCACTTCGACTTGGAAGTTGCTCATCTCACACTATGTCGACGTCTCGTTCAGTCAGCCCTTCTCCAAGCACAGACAAAAGGGAAGAGAAAGGAAAAGAGCAAGAAGAGCAACGCTCGGAAGTAACACCTGAGTCCACTGGCGAGTCAACCTCCCCAGAGGCGTCTGCTGAACCTTCAGATACAGACCAGGACTCCACACCGGCGCCTTCCTCCACCCATACCTCCCTTCCAACAGCAGGAGCATGGCAAGCCATCTGGTCCCCTCAGCACAACACCTACTACTTCTACAACTCCGAAACCAAAGAAACGACCTGGATCAATCCCCTTCAACCCACCACTGCCACCGATACCACCTCTGAATCTGATCCTTCCTCGTCTTCGTCCCAACCTGGCCCCTCCTTAATAGACCCCCACTACGCGATGCTGCAAGCCAACGCGATGGCACAGGGAATTGATCCCTCTCTTGCGTACCTGGATCCCTCGCTCGCATCCTCGTCCGGTGTCCCCAGCAACTTTACATACACTGCCAAGTTCAACGCGCGGACTGGCGCTTTTGCAAAAGCAGACAGTCGCGATCCTACTCACATGTCTGAGTACGAGCGTGCTAAGCGCATGAGCGAGTTCTACTTTGATGTGGGCGCGTGGGAGAAGGATGTCGAGACGCGGAAGAGGGCGGAGGATGAGGCTGAGGTGGATGGAGAGGGCAGAAAAAGAAGAAAGCCAACGAAGAAGGATTTGGTGAGATAAGCCATGAGCTTTCTGTTCGTGCTGGTTATTGAATTCCATTCGCAGGAGCGGTTCAAGGAACAGAAGAGACTAAAGAAGATCGCCAAGACCGCATGGCTTCGAACATAGTGTAGTATTAGAAGTACGAATCCAAGAACAGTCTGACAAAAGTGGTTCCATTCAAGAAAGCTAAAGACTCTGTGTGAACGATCAAGAATTCTGCAGTTCTATGATGTCCGATAAAGTAAACAACTGCCTCATTCAAAATATATTTGCAACTTGGTCACTGTCCGTCAATGTCTGTGGTTGTGTCTAATGTTCGATAATGGTATCCTATGTCGAGAATATGCCAATGATCTTGAATGACGGGACAGGTTTCCCTTCCTCGCCAAGTAACACGCACTCGGCGTAGTGCGATCCTCGTGAAACATAGTGGTCAATCACCGCAAGACTTGAATCATATCAATCACCGCGTGCAAAAACGAAAGAATCGGATAACTCACGTCGGCACCCCTTCATGAACGTCTCCAGCATTTTCAATGATCACCGCTCCTCCAAAGTTGTCGTCCACCCAACACTCAATCTCGCTTCCCTCCCCAATTTGGCTCATAGGTTCCTTGAGGAAATAAATCCCGACGTCTCCAGCACCTACCTTGATAGGCACGCGCAACTTGCTCAACGGCATCGAACTGTACCAGTAATAGCCAGCCGTAAGTAAAGGAGAGGAGCCCGTCTCAGGATGCGCAGCATGCCATCCCGTACCATAGAAAAGCGAGGGAGGCACGGGGTTGACGAGATCATTAGCAGATACACAATATGGCGCGACCTCTTCGAATGGTCGCGCCTCTTTGACGCGCGTGTTAATCCGAACGGGGGGGATGCGCAGTTCGGGGTAGATGGGCATAGGCTGGGAATCTGCCGCCTGGGCGGCAGCTGCGGCGTGTTTCTTCTCCGCTTCTGCACCGTCGTCTACCGGTCGTGGAGGCTCGGGTGCACCTTTCCTTGCCCCAACACCGCCAAAGAGATGTGTGTCTGCGCCTGGGTTGTAACCAGGTGCCATCATGATAGGGATGGTGTCGTACGAATGGCCACCTGCCGTTGACCACGCAGCACATATCTGAGATTGGAAGTACGATACCAGAACGTCAGTAAGAATTTCGTGACCAGCCGGATTTGCGAGCACAGGGTCCGCAAAGTACGGTTTGATAAGGTCGGGATTCGACATGTAAGAGGGATACAGTATGGGTTTGATGCTATGCAAAGATGTCAGCAAATCTCTCAGATAAATGGGGAAGGTCTACCTAATATGCGGCACATCGTAGAACTGGGCGACAATAGTGTGCCAATGGTCAGGTCCTGCAAAGCCATGGGCGGTGTGTGACTGTGGACTGAAATGCCCCAGAATGATGACGGCAGGCTGATCTGGGCGGTCCAATATGGAGCGAACCAACAACTCAAAGTTTTCCATCCCGCGCTGGGAACTAGAAGAATTCATTAGACAACACGTCACATTTCAGTTAGACGCCTGTGCTTACGCTTCATCATCGACATCAAATTCAAGTATGACGAGATCAGTGTTCTCTGGGATATGGTGGGAGCTGCAAAAGCCAAAGTACCCCGAGTTTGTGCGCATCATAGCACCGTTAGTCAGTTGGGAAGCCGGGTGAGGGAACACGCTCGACCACCACTGGAAAAAGCGCGAAGGATAACATCTAGCTGATAATGGATCACCGCCTGCGCCATGACAAGCCGAAACTACGCAAGGACAAGGTTCAGATTTGGATTTCTGCGAGACAGAGAATACGCACTTGAACCACCCAATACGCTGATTGTGACAGGTTGGCCCAAGAGCGCTTTATGAATAACGCGGTGGACTCTTCCTCCGCTGCCCAGATGGATACGGCTTTGGGCCAACGCCACAACACCATACTTCTCCGCAATCTCGTCCTTCGGGCCAAATACGGGACAAAAGTCGAATGGGTTGGGAGAGTCGGATGCGTTGCCGATAAGGTAGTTCGCATCATGAAGATAGTTCTTTGGGACCAGGCCATCTGTGGTGAATGACCCGAGTCGAGGTAATGCCTGGTTAGAAGGCAAGATAAATCGAGAGAGACCGACGATTAGGACGAAAGCGAATATGATGGCCCATATTCTATTGGTGACGCCGAACACCCTCTGATTCCATTTTGTGTGATTTGCTGAATCGGAGCCCATACCAGTCAGTCTGTGCTGGTTGGGAGGAGAGATGCGTGCCAGACCCTTCCCAAGGCCAAAGCGTCGTTGCATATATCTGTTGGAGCACGAAAAAAAGAATACAGTTCGAAGGTAAGCGAAGCAGAAAGGGTTTCACACTAACCCCGCGGCGAGGAAAAAAAAAAAGAATGGACACTGTGGGATTTGAACCCACGACCTCACGCAAGTTCATGCGAAGCGTGCGCGCTACCAACTGTGCCAAGTGCCCCTATGCACACTCAACGAAGAAGCCAAATTGCTCGCATTTTGTGGATTAAGTTCGATAGGGTATGCAACTTCCTATAGTAAAACCAAAAGGAGCTACATAAAGTCCTCCTTAGAGATCCCCAAGTCACCAAAGAGTAGCTATTCAATGTCCGCCTCATAAATCACGAGCATCCCTGTGATGCTTCACCTTCACAGCGTCCGCACTCTGCGCACGATCGGGCATACGCTCCCAGATGGGATCCACATCAGGTCCGTCTATATCACCTGCTCCGTCCCAGCCCCAACACCATACTGTCCAATCTTTGAGCGGAAGATACAATACGGTGGCATAGCACTTACCATGCGAAGGACCCGGTACAAAATCTATCCCATCGCTTTCCTCCGCCGTGAACAAACGGTCATGAGGACCGAACCATGACCGGTCCTGTGGGTCCGTCCTTGGATTATCAGGAAGTCCTCCAAGACGAACAAATCCCCGGATGGCAGTGAGGTTACGCCTTGAAGGATGAATAATATCGAATACTTTCTATAAAAAGAACCAATCAGTCAGAAAATAGAGCTTCCACTTCCATCTGAGCATACTTTATCATACGCAAGCTTAACCCGCGGCACCATCATAATACGACCATATCCAGCCTCCCAATAATCATTGCAGATCAAACTGCACTCTGAAGCAGAGCATTCCTCTTCCGCGAGTCGAGCCATGCGAAATTTGATATATGGAGGCGAATAAAACGGAGCGGGGTCTAGTACTGCGATGCCGTTCCAACATGACTGGACTTGGATAGGAAGGTGCATTTGAAAACGGTCGGCGGAGTAAGGGTCATGGAAGACGTTTTCGAACGGAGCATTCTCCAGCGCCGTCCCGTTGATATCACGAGCAACCCAGTTGTCATAAAAGACGGGCGTCGACTATATATATAGTAAAGCTGAGCTCGTAAAAGGTATCCTTAGCACATACCAGATCTTTATGGTACATGTAATCCGCCGCACATGTTATGCCCGCATTATTCCGCCGACTCTGCCATATGAGCTCAAGTAAATCGTCTACGCATGGGAGGATATCATTCATGAATATGATGGTGTCAAAGTATTCGTTATGGGAGTCGCGTAGCTCGTGGAGTGGGTTGAATGCCTGGTTGCGAACCTCTGCGAGGTACTCTATGCGGTGGTTGAAGGCACCCCGTGTGCGTGTAGAGGTTCGGATAGTGACACGGAGGCCTACGCTGCGCGTCAGGGCGTCGAATATACGTAGCAGTGCCTTGGTCTGGTCCGTCGAGCCATTCTCGTATATGGAGACATAAACGTTGTGGTAGCCAAGAATAGCAGACACTCGAAAGAGGGTCGCAAACAAATCGGGGATGATATCAAAAGAATTATACAAGTTGATGGCGAAGAAATATTTGTGCTCGTTCGATGGAACGCTGTGTACGTGCTGTGAGTCGGAAAATCCCCATGAGGAGAACCAAGTGGATTCAGAGGGGGTTTTGTGCCCCACGAGAGATTGGTAACGGTCTCGGACTTGTTGAATGTACAACGGCTGAGAATTTCGCGTGCATTCGGTCGTATGATGCGGAGAAAGTGTGGAGAGCAGGTCCAGGACGCGGCGGCGCTGATCGACGTTTGGGAGTGTGAATTGTTTGCGAGCAGATAGCCGCGATACGAATATGGGATTGTTCCCTGTTGTCGACAAGAGCTATAATCACACGTCATGGCAGTGGGAACGGCAGAAGGATAGAGAAACATACACCCGATGGCAATGCCCTGCCAATCAGCAAGCCCAGCAGCAGTCCAACCACCAGTGCCAAAGGAGTCGGAACCCGTTTCAAGTGTGACCAGAACGCCCCCAATAGCATGGTCGAAGAGATAGACGGGGTGCTTCAAGTTGCGACCTTGGAATAGACGGCACAGATCACCGTACTCAACTGTTCATACAATCTTTTCCGATGCTCAGCTCTCCCGGATAGAAAAGGGGTGTAGGACTAGCGTAGGTTACTCTGCAGAAAAAGCTAACCTGGTTGGATGTGAATGTGAAAATGACGGCGCAAATTCAACCTCAAATTGAGTCGGAGGCGAGTAAGAATGAGCGCTTTGCACACACAAATTCAAATAACCGATACTGTCGATAATGATACAGACGGCCAACAACTGTACGGTCTACCTCATTTGCTGCATGAAACCGAATACAAAGACGAATGTAATAAATCAGGTAGTTAAGCCTGCTGCTCAAGCTTCGTAATGCTGCGATATCGAAATCCTAGTGCCAAAAGAATGCGAAAGAATAATAATATAGTACGGAATTTTATGAATCCTGCGGCTACTTAAAATGACGCAGCTAGGATGGCAAGGGCTGCTGCACCAGTGAGCATATTAACGCCATTTGATGACGCGGCGCTGGATGACCTGGTTTCCAGTTAGTTGGCATCCTCACACACCCAAAAAAAAAAAATTAAGCTCACGTAGCGGAGGCCTTGGCGGAACTCGTGGAGGAGGTACCACTGGCGGATGCAGTGGCAGATGCCGATGTAGCCGTCAACGTAACACCCTATATTATAGGATTCAACGAAAATCATAAAGGGGGTATCTGCGACATACCACTGCCGCACAGAGTGCCTGAGAAGCCTCTTCAGCAGTTGTGAGGTCACTCCCGGTACATGTTGTTTGAATACAAGTGGTGGTGCTGTTGATGAAAGCCTGGCTGTGGCAGAGGCAAGTATCATCGGTAGAAGAACAGGTGCCGTAGTCAGCGCTGGCTAAACACTGCTCAGCACAATCTGATAACAGAAAGACATTAGATATGACAGTAATGCGAAACAAAATAAAAGGATAGTTAATACGCACTAGGCAAGCTCTGACGCATAACCAATGCTGCAAATGCAGAAGAAAAAGCAGCAGAGAGAACAAGAATGGCAACGGGGAAGCGCATCGTGAACAAGTGGAGCGTAGTGAAGGACAAAGACAAGAGTACTCTGGGGAAGTTGACGAGTAAGACAAGCCCTTTATAAACACCCGATCAGCGGGAAAAAAAATTGAACCACTTCTCAGTCGGAAGTCCAATCTTTCACAAACAAAGGCTTGTAGGATGTTTTAAATACATGAGTTTAAAGATGGCAACGGATTTGGCGTACAACACCGATGTGCTCGTGAGCGTAGAAGAAGCTGCAGTGACTGACATTGTTCCTAACTGATATTTTGTGTGAGCCGACTATTCCTGAACGACTGCTCTCTAGGCATGGGAAGTGAGCCATACAAAGGGAATGCCTTGAGGAGCAGCTCGGTAAAGCCCGCGACTGCCCGGTGTTCCTGACGAACAAAGGGAAGGAACAAAGACAAATGTCTTGTTTTAATAGACTTGGAACAATTGCTTCCGCGCTTTATTACCGGCTTCTCATCGGAAGCATGAAATCTCTAGAGGAGTAAGCAAAACCCAGCAGTGATGGTGCAGAGACAAGAGACGTCACTGCACTGCCATGTCCAAGCAGGGTTATGATTCAGCTGACCAGCCACTGGCTTCCGGTTGACCTTCACAAAGCCAATATGTACTCTTCAGATTCTAAATCGCCGAATTATATCTCCGCTGCCGATCTTCGATCATTATACCGAGTAAATTTACAAGATTTGACGTTGATCATAATATCTTTCATATAAACGGGACTCGATGTTTCTCCTTGGAATTACCTTCCAGAATCCGGAACAGTAACGCTCTACCGAACACATCTCCGAAGACCAGATATTAAGGATACATGGCATACGTGCAGGTATGTCCTCCCGAATACAAGCACAAGAGGCCAACGCCGCCGCCGGTCGTTGACCCTGCGAGGCACAAATCTCTGGTGCGACAGGCATCGACGTGGCTACGAGCGATCCGTACCACCAGCGACATCATGCCTCACTCTACAACCCGAGTCCATGACTAGTGATACCTATACTCAGTTATGTGACTTGCCTGAAACTTGCTAGTGATACTGGGAACAAGCAATATGCCGACGACAAGCGATACATATAGGCCTCTGTGAAAATATCCCTCTCGAGCGCAATAGGACACTAGATCTAGTGGAGATTACTTGATGAGTATCGCCTTGCGTTTTTTTATCGTTTTCTATCCATATCAGATCGTGACCGTATAAATCTACCGCAAGTGCGCACCGTGGAAGCGATGGATACATCAGGAATATACTAAGAGTATAGTTGTACAGAGCTACAGAAACATAGTATCATCGAATGCTCAACTTCATACCCATTTCCTCCGCCAAGGGTATCTAGCACCATCATAATGCAGAACAGGGCTGCTCTCTTGTTCGTCCTTGTTATCCCTATATCTAATCCCCCTGTCTACATAGAAGTATTCTGGAGGTTTGCAGCCGGAAGATGGCAACCCTGATGGTGGGGCATACCCCGGCTTGACCAATTCCATGAAGTAGATCATGGCCGCATATATGAACCACCCAAAGGCTAGAACTTCAAATTAACCAGTCGAGATAAGCCACGCTTGACCGACTTAAAACAGGTATATGTATACGCACTGGTTCCGATGGTGGTTAAATCGCCTATCATCACATAGCAATTCCACTTGTTACTACAACACGAGGAAAGTTGAGATCGGCAATGGAGCGGGTGGAAGAACTCGAAATCTTGAGCGTCCACTTCATTCATGGGAGATGGTATGGAAGCGCTCCATGCCCCAAATGCCTGCCTACCTGTGAATAAGTCTCTTCAGAATGTGAATCGAATACTAACATTCTCCTTCTTTCCGTGTCGCGCAAGAGCTATCTATCCATCCATCAGTTCATTCTACCCCAAAGCCAATTAAAAGCAGCGACAAGAATTCACTGTATTAACCCACCTTGTAGTGTATTTGAGCAATGTACCTGAGCATGTTTACCACGACAAGAAGCACACATGCGATAGGGCACAACATCGCATACAATCTAACCGCCGGCAGTCGTTGCTGTGAGGTCAGTGTTAATCCTAGCAACTGCGACAAGGTCATTACCGAGACAACTCACAGTCACTGCACTGAAAATGCCGAATATCAATAAGCTGACGGAGATGACATATCGACCACAAACCAATGGGAGTGGTGATATGCTTGAATAAAAAGTATTGCCACAAAATGTCAGGCATATATTGACAAGGAAGACCAGAAATAGTTACGGTGTTAGAAAATGAAAGGAAGATAATTAGTACGGGCTACATTTATGACGAACGTAGCAGAGCAAATATCGCCGAGACTTCATAATGAGAATGGACGTCAGCGTGGAAACACGACGGACATACATCGAAAGACAATGCCGCGCAGCCTTAGGAGGATTCTCCTTTTCACGAGTGCGTATCCGACAGGTCCTCCTGCTGTGTATAACATAAATGTGCGTGTACCCTTCGGCTCCTGTACCAATAGTCAACTTGGCGAAGAAGATTGAGTTGTGTTCATGAGAGTGCAGTATTCTAGTTGAACGTTTTGAAACCTTGACGAATAGATAGAAGTGTTTTAATTATTCGCGCGGCTTCAAGTTAGTAAACAGCACATCAGTGCATATACTGAGGCAACACAAAGCAATGGGCACCATCAGATCTTTTAAAGAAATTACCTGCGGCGAACGCACAAGTACGTATCAGTGAGCAATACTAAAATATTTACAATGCAAAAAATCAAAGGAAGGGAGTTAGTGGTGGCGACATGCATGTACGATGGCCTACGGAGCTGACCATAGTAAAACCCATACCGCGAGACTTCAGAAGAACACGGATCAGCGTTGGCAAAATAAGATCTTACGCGGCAGACATACATCGAACAAATATGGCGTGCAGGAGTCTAGCAAAGATACAATTCCCAAATGCGTCTGGGGAACCTAAGCATATCATATATACTTCAAGTCTGCTTGCAAACTCCAGTGCTGAGATCCCGCCCGACAGAGGAGCTTGAGTTACGTTCAATGAAAGTGCAGCATTGAAGCTGTAATTTAGGCTTGAAGTGTTACTTTAGAACAAAAGGCACAAGTAGCTAATGATAAAGTTGGACGCACTATGTAGTATTTCGGATTTTTTTTTTTTTTTTTTTTTTTGCATCAGAATGAGTCCTTCGGGGTCATTGACCCTATGTTGGACATTTTCGTCATA
>CAKNEV010000301.1:0-35273 GCA_930272055.1 Rhizopogon roseolus | reverse complement strand
TTAGTGACAGAATCACTGAAATCTTCAGCGATCAGTGACAAACACGCTAAAATCAATTGATTTTACTATCCACAGTGTACAAATGACAAATGATATCTCATATAAACCGTAACAGCTTAGGATATCTTGTAGGTTGAAAAGATCGTGTTCGTAAAGATGGATTGCTGCTCGTTCGACATCGTGACTGATCTTGCGGAATGCCATAGTATGTTTTTCAGGTAGGTGATTTGAAATGCGACGATTTTCGAACAAATTGTAAGTCCCCAAGTTTGTAATTTACAAAAAGAAAAAAGAAAAAACGACGCGACTATCAGCATACTGTATACTAAACCGGCTGTAATCAATTCACTTTTACCTCCGCGTTGGTAGTCCACGTCGTTCACCCCTCCTCCTTCTCATGTTGCTCCCCGAACTTCCCTCACGCTTATTCGTAACCCTCATCAATGCTCGCTTCGTCTCGCCGTGAGGCAAGTTCTTCAAATCGAAATACATCGGCGCGTACTCGAGGAGCCTATCAGGGCGTCGATGTAGAAATAACGTGGAACAACGGTCACTGTATAAATCAATACAACACTAAGACGAGTACTTACCACTCTGGTCGCACCTCCGTGACAGTCCGGATATAGGGTCTCGTCGTGAGTATAAACTCGTTAAACATCACCCACTCCGGCTGTGTATCCAGTCCACACGATGGATGCAGTGCTACGACCTAAGAACAAACCTATCAACATCCAACCTCCTTCCTCAAGCCGGGCCCGGGAGGACGCACCTGGTTATCCTTCACAGTCATATAATTCCCCTGCTCACCCTCCTTATGTGCAACCTGCATAAAAAATCCACAGCACAACGCCTGCCTGATCGCTAAAAACATCTTCTTCTGATCCTGCACGCTCACGAGCTCCACCTCGGACCGCTCCATCGTCCGCTTCAGCTGTTCACGCACGTTGTCTGCTTGCATCAGCATTCGCGCGGAGAGGTAGTTATTCCACGTCCAATTCTTATCATATTGGTCTGGGTGTGTGAATGTGAAAACCAGAGATGATCAGGGGGCACTTACTTTGGATATAGTTATTGTACACATTCACGAGTGTGAGGTGGTCGCCGTCGGGCACAGTAAGAAGTGCCTTTGCAGCATCCGCCTCTTTTCTCTGATTACTCGGCCGTAGCCACACAACCGGGACTGCAAGCACGTGAGATCAAAGTAAACCAAATAATTGAGAGCGCACCAGACAACATCGCAGTAATCGTCAATATCTCGTTACTACATTGAAACTCTGGGCTGACAATCAACACTTTTGAGAGCTAGACATGCGCGTCAGGACCAGCAGGAACAACCCCGCAGTCACATACCTGCGGATCCAGAGGGAATTCGGCCATGATGTTCCCCAGTGGTGTGAGGTTCCCTTCGTCATCCAATGCTGCGAGGTAGTTCAACAGTTCCAGCGCCCTCATTAACGCCTCCGGTGCCGGCCTATCCACATAGTCAAACCTCACAAGATCCTGTAAACACGTCAACCTGACGTACGCATATCACCTACACATCAACTCACCTTGATACCCATCTTGACAAGCTCCAGCACTGTATTCGCCAAATTACTCCTCAGAATTTCTGGAACCGTCCGCTCTTCCAGTTCCGCCCTAAAGTCCTTCTCCGTGTACAACCTAAAGCACTTGCCCGGCCTGGTCCGCCCAGCTCGTCCAGCACGCTGCTGCGCCGAGACCTTGGAGATTGGGCTCACGAGCAAACTCTCCACACGGATACGTGGGTTGTACACCTTTTGTTTCGAAAACCCCGGATCGACGACATACACGATTCCGTCAATTGTTAGGGATGTCTCCGCAATATTCGTGCTGACTACGACCTTGCGCCCAGGCGGACCATCCACTCTACCTGCTTTCGGTGGCGGGTCAAAGATGCGCTGCTGTTGTTGTGGGGATAGTGACGAGTACAGCGGGATGCACACGAGTGGGCCTATACTCTCGGGGTCAGTGTTGATGAGGTCATCCACCTCAAGCTTGATCTTGCGGCAGGTTTCCTCGATCTCTTCCTCGCCTGTGAGGAATAGCAAGATATCGCCTGGTTCTTCAGCACGATGAATCATGAGCACGGTGCGAATGGCGGCTTCGATGTAATCTGGCTCCGGCCACTGCGTGTAGAATATTTCGACAGGGTGGCTGCGTCCAGGAACTTTGAAGAGCGAGGCCAGAGCATTGCCGGTGATACCGAAATATCTCTGAAATTTGAGGGAGTCAAGGGTGGCAGACATGATAACGAGCCTGAGGTCTGGACGGCGCTGGACGAGAGACTTGAGGATACCCATGAGGATGTCGGTGGCAAGCGTGCGCTCGTGGACCTCGTCGAGGATGATGGTGGAATAATGATTGAGGTCGGGGTCATTCATGGCTTCCCGGAGAAGCATACCGTCGGTCATGTATTTGAGGAAAGTGGTGCCAGGCTCTGTCACGTCTTCGAAACGTACAGAGTAGCCGACCTGTTGACCTAATTGAACTAGGACATTGAAACAAGCTCAATTTATGCCATCGCAATGCCCAGGAAACACGGACCGTCCATCTCATCTGCGACGCGCTGGGAAACAGAGGTGGCAGCGACTCTGCGAGGTTGAGTGCATGCGACAATCTTGTTCTTTGTATGTGGAAGATCAGAGTAGACAACAAATTGGGGTATTCTATCAGGGGAGGATATAAGCGACTGTTCATACATGACAAGGAGAAAGTTGTCCGTGATGTGTCAACTTACTGCGTGGTCTTTCCTGAACCAGTCTCACCAGTTATGACGATGATCTGGGATTTGTTAAACTGTGGATGTCAATCGGCATAAACGTGTAGAAGAGAGGAGGGGATCCACTATATTATAGAACTCGTCCATCTGGACAAACACAGGGAGCTTTTTGCGGGCTTCGAGGATCTTTTTGTATTGCGGAGTATGAGGTTGCTTAGTGAATGGGTTCAAATCATGTTCCTAAGTAAACACCTGAGTCAACCAGCCTCGACGAAGTCCAGAATATACCATTGCCCCGCGGACTTGATCTCCGGAAACATTCCGAGGGAGAAAACCACGGAGAGGCTCCTTCGCAGAAGAAGCGGCACTTGAAGTAGCTCGCTCAGTTGGATATCGGTGGGCGAGGTAAGGGTTGTCTCTTGGTGTTGAAGTCATGTTGCAAAAAGCTGGTTCAAGATTAGAACTGCGGGTTACTTTCGGGAAGGCAGATAAGATCCTTCACCCTAACACCCCTCTTACGTTCTCGATTGCCAGTCACATTTTCCCAAATCTGTTCAACACGGCCTCGACCGGTTTGACCCCTACCGCATAAGTCCCACGAAAACAAAGCGAGTGGGGATAAGCGCCTGAAGGAGGATGGCCGTTCCTTCTAAACCTTTCCAGGTTCGCTATCAAGTTAAAATACCATCAGGTTATCACTATGTATCCATTGTGCTTCCTTCCCAAAAGCCAATGCGGGAATACAAGTTCATTCCAGCAAATCTCTGTGTTTGACGTTCGCCATACGGCAGAACGAAAGTGGAGGAACCACCAACATCACGTAATAGAAATCGTCACGCTGCAAGTGCTTTGAAGGAGGAAAATTACATAGGCTGCTGTTAGAGCCTGGATAGCAGCGTTTATTTCCCAGTTTGTTTCTGTAAGTTGCCGACCACGAGGTCGAAGTGGTCGTAGAGGTGGGGCAAAATGCCTCGTCTCTCACATTCATTGATAGTTTGCATAACCTCCAACTCGATCACTTGACTATCATGATGACCATTGGTATCATGAACGGTCATGATTTTAATCGTATAATACCTGCATGGATAACGGGGATCAGAAGCCAGCCAAGTAGAGGGAAAACACCCTCTTCCTAGCTTTCTCAGAACTTTATAGCGAAACTTGAGAAGCATCCTGGAAAAGTGACTCATGATGGTGTTCTTCAAGAAATGGGTCAGCGATTGGAGATCTTACAGACTGCTCCAATACCAGCGAGAAGAGCCAAAACGGGCTATATATTTGGTAGATCCTGAACAATGACGATGATGGCCTAACTTACTATTATATATACCTTTTGATTATTGCCCCTCGCGCTCCTTGGCCATGAAAGTAGCTGCCGCAATGCCGAACATAGAAGCACTTATCTATTAGTAGCACGTCAGCAACGGTAAAATTCGACAATCAAACCAACTTACACTGGATGTCTCATCAAACGCAACTGCATGTAGATCCTCAGGTGGTATGAGGGATGTTTACAGCTACTCGTCCACCCAGCCCAATCGATGAGTTGTTTCAATACAGTGAACAAGCGTTCTTCTGGCACATGGGAGATCAGATCGACCAGAGGTCGTTGGCCCTTGACGATGCATCACAATCAATAAAATTCTCACGCGTGCCTGCTATAGTAAGTACTGTTTTGGTCACTACTCGGATCCCGTCATTACGAACTGAGTATGATTCTGCCTGCTCGTCTTTTCAATATTTCGCGGGGATGACTCTTTTTTTGTGTTTAGGCGGTCATCTTTTGAAGTCAATCAATAACCTTCTCTGTGATGAATGATTCGTGCGCATCTGCTGTGCACATGGGAGTGATGTTGTATGTTGTACACAAGGTTGCCTCGCCGCTTGATGACGCCATGTCACTTGTTCTAACAAAACATCTTCCGAGCGCGTAAAAGCATCGCCTCTCCAATAGCCGCCCTGCCTTTTTGTACGCGATCATTTGACTGCCAAGGCTGATACGCATGTTGGCACTGCTAAACTAGCGCCCATCATATATAAATTCTTCACCTTGTTCTTCTGATGACGATCTTTAGCCCTTGCGTATCATGCTATTCTTTTTCCTGCTTATTGTACCTCAAATCTCCCTTTGGTCATGCTTTACTTCTGCGACACCTCTTCTCAGCTTTCCCTTGACCAAAGTTGACATCAGAGCCGCTACCTTGGGAGGCTCATACGATACTACATCGACTCTGAAGCGCAGTGATATTACGAACAGTCCAGTTACCAACTTGAATTACTTTCAGTATGTCATGGAAGTCGGCGTAGGGGATCCCCCGACATATTATTCGCTCGTGATTGACACAGGGAGTTCTGTAACATTCGTCGGGTATGTCAATGATTTCACTTAGTTGAGGTGAGTATTCGGTTAGACATCCACACAGGACAGGCAAACCATACAACCGAACATCGACAAGTACTGCAACAGGCCAGAATCTGGAGGTGACATACAATGTAGGATATCTGGCCGGACCGGAGTGTGCGGCTATTACAATTTCTCCTAGAGTATGATTTTCAACATGTTTTTTTTTTGCAGACTATGATACAATTACATTGACACCCGATATCGTTATCACCAACCAGTCGATCGGGAATGCGGTCACATCTACTGATTGGCTTGGTGTAGACGGTGTTTTGGGAGTCGGTCCAGTTGATCTAACTATTGGGTCTTTGTCCCCAAATATCACGTCACTTATTCCTACTGTTATGGACAATGCCCGGAAGCAGGGTTTGATACAACAGCAGATTATGAGTGTATCGTTCGCTCCGGCGTCCAGCGACAATGAAACAAGTGAGGATAGTCACTCTTTCAGTTCTTGATCAATTCTAACTTCTTTCTTAGATGGAGTCCTCACATTTGGTGGTGTCGATACATCATTGGTAAGCTGGAATAACTTCTATTCGACATCGTTCCATACCTCACGCTATCCAGTTCATTGGTAATATTATATATGTTCCTGTTACAGATATTTATCCTGCGGCATTCTCTTGGGGAATCAATATATCGAATTGCATTTACGGGGAAACGACTATTTTTTCGAGCTCAACAGCTGGAATCGTTGATACTGGAACTTCTCGTGCGTCCTTCCCAAGCAACTAAGCTGACGACCTAAAGCCTGTTCCCTTTAGTCGTAGCACTTGCTGATGATTTTTTTGCCACATACATGGCTGCTATCCCTGGTTCGTACTATGACAACCAGTCGGCGTTCTTCGTTATTCCGTCTTCATCGATCGCGAACATGCAACCCCTGAATCTTGTGATTGGCGGCACTGTGTTCACAATGGATGTTGCTGCACAACTTATCCCGGTCGACCAGGATACTGCATGGAGTGGCAATCCTGGTATGCAATACGGTACGGTTGGCCCCTTGGGACATTTCAGTGGCCAGGGCTCCGATTTCATACTCGGCCAGAAATTTCTGGAGAAGTATTACGCTGTCAGTAATTATTTGGGCATTGCTGGATTGTTCATACCTCTCCTGACTTGATTTTCTACGCAGGTCTTTGATGGCGAAAACAATCGTGTTGGTCTAGCATATACGTGAGTGTAGTTGTTTCGTGCGTTCTGTCCGAACTTGTCACACTGTTCCAGAAATCACTCCACATCAGCTTCGCCTGGGACTTCCGGATGTTCCTCAAATACGTTCGGATTCTATCTACTGGCATTTCTATCAATGGTCACTCAAGCCTATACCCTAAAATTTCCCTGATTTCCACACATTTACATTCACTTGGACTAATATAAGTAGCATGGACAATCGTATATAGACACGACGTATGTAATTAATTCATTGCATGGTGGTATGTCGTTACTTGTTTCTCCTGCTGTCCAAAGAAGTCCAGGGCAGCGGATCGCAGCAATATTGTCACTGAACGTAGAGGTAGAGCTTCCCCGGCCCTGCCAATGGCGCAGAATGCCAGTGATATAGCTAAATGATGAGTCATTTGTTACTCGTAGAGATGCGACTCTGAAAATACTCTGGAGATACTTAACTGAGTCCTGGCGTTCAGCCCTCAATCGCGCATTGGTCAACCCCCTGATATCGGATTCGTGTCTATCAACAAATTCCATTAATGATAGGTCTTCCGTCGGCGAATCACTCCGTTCGCGATGTGATGCATCAGCGGAATGGATTGTGCTACAGAGTGCTTTGTAGTTGCTACAGCCGCTTTTGCTCAGCTGTTGCCGTTTCCTGATGTGTCCAGGGATGGATCTGCATTCGGGTGGCAAGTAATCCTTGTAGGATGATCTGCGACCTAAGAGAAGCGCAATGAGATCCGTAGCAGACAAGACTTCAAAAAGCAACTAGGCTACACTTCCATCATACGTTATCTTAACTGTGATCCAAGGTCAACGTTAACCGTCAATATGTAACATCGAAAACACTTACATGGGTCGCTACATAAAAATTCACTCATCATGCCGATGCCATTTAATGCTAGAGGTAGCAGCCGTGCATCAGAGATAGTCATAGATGTCGATGTACGTTCAAACATTGTGCTATCATTCATTTTCTAAGGAACATGAACGTCAGTGGCGCCCTACAGAGATATATCAAGGCAAGCGGCGAAGTATCCAATCTTGTGCTATAACAGCACAAGCAACAATTGTCACCGACGTTCACGGTACATTTTGAGCGCCCTGTAAACAGCAAGGGCGAGAACCCCTAGTAAGGCACGAAGACTGTGATTAGGAAGGCAGAATGCAGTGGGCCAACTTGCCTATCTCCAGTACGGCCAGAAGCACATACCCTATTATTGGAGACTGTTGCGAGTAAATCACACTGTGCCTCCGACTGTTGTCATAACATATTTTGTCATTCAATCTACAGAGCGGTATGCACTGATATTGACTCACACTTGTCAATGGCGATTCCATATAGTCTAACACAATTAAATGTCCCCGCAAAGATTGTCTGAGCACACAAAGGTTTGCAAATCAACGATGTAACTGCCAACAAGAAACTCGAAGTATAAGATCCGTCTCGGCACTCTCCGCGAGGCATGATTGAGGAGATGCGGGTAGGTGTATCTTACAATCAACGTACACAAGCACCATCACCAAAATCTCTAAAGACAAAGTTTAGGAGGACATACCACAGCACTGCCGAAATATATAACATACAAAGATCAAGTTGGTCAATAACCGTGTGCACCGCGCAGAAGGTGATCCTCAAGTTCCGAGAATCAGACAGATGTCCGTAAGATTGCCTATCACATAACGGAGTAGAACGCTGGAACTGAGAAGACAATCAAGGAACAAAATGACTTAGTTACACCAAATTTAAAAGCACAAGTTTGAATGTGAGAAGATCATTCTCGCCGCGCAATAAATGCCGACTAGCACTTCAATCGATGCATCGGTCATCGTTGGGCTTTAGCCTATGTAGCGGTTAGTGGGCTCTGCCAAATGTTTGTGTAACCTTTGTACCTAGTGTTTTTGAACTTTGAACTTCAAAATTTAAGCGCTCAACCGCCTTGCCGCGATTCAATTGCCCAACATGCGCCTCCAAACGTACTTGTAAATAAAAGAGTCGCTAAAACCTGTGCATCTTTGCGTCAGTCTTAGAAAATCCTGCTTGTGCTGATACATGCTAGCATTGTGTCTTAGGCTCCCATCATCGTTAATCACTAGGTAGTACCACCAGTGGGCATAACAAACTCACTCTCATCATGATTATACAAAACTCGGGCTACAGCAGGGACTACAATCATACCCTCAGGTCGACGCGGGGTTTCACCCGACGTCGTTCTTCTATAAACATACAGGATCTACCTGATGAGGTCCTTTTCATCATACTCGAGTTCGTTGACGTGCTGGACGCGGTCGTTTTGCACAAGGTGAATTGTCACCCAACGTCTATTCTTTCATACGTGGACTCAACCTGTGATCAGGTGTCAAAATTGTTCTACAGGCTTTTGCACGAGGACTGGTACTGGAGAACAGCGTACAGGAAAAGGCGCATACCCCTCCCACCCGGTCCTTTTGAAGGACAGCCAACGTCACTACTTCGCAAAGTCCTCGTACGCAGCGCCAAAGTGCAGCATAACTGGCCACCATTCGTGCGGTCACCACATCCAACTTCTCGAGTCGTAATGGGTACTGTGGGACAACATCTCAGTATCATCCATGGACGATGGCTCATCTCAGGGGATGCTCCTCTTCTGTTTTGCTTCGACACTAGCAGCCCTGACTGGGATGCCACATCCCAGATATTCTACAAGCCACACCTATCAGCCAATTACTTCCGATGTTTCTCTATGACAGCTGAGGATGGACAAGAGCTGATTTTCGCTGTTAGTGACACGCAGGTTGGAAATGGTCGACGCAAGCTGTAAGTCTTCGATCCTGATGAATATTGATTTGCGAGTTACCGAGATATTTCTTTTACAGTGACGTGTTCACCGTTTCGATAGACCCCAGCCACGGACCATTCATATCCAATCATGTATTCGCGCTCGATGTGCCACCTTCGTACTCAGGAGTACGAGCTGTCGTTACAGGACCTCGCCTTCTAATCATTTCCGCGAATGGCCTTGAACACCAAGATTCTCCCATCATTCTGGATGTCAAGACATTCCAGAGGTTTTACATTGCACCACATTCCCTCACTCAAGTGAGTTTTATTATTCGGTGCTTCGGACCGCTAGATGACCATTAATTTTAGGGCTCATTTGGGACATTTGCTTCTTTCATCTCTACATCGTCGCATTTGCTCGTGGCACGCGTCCTCAATGGGTCGGAGACCTTCCTGCAAGTATTTCCCATATCCCACACGCAGTCAGAGTCGAGCACTGACGCCAAATGGATATTGCATCCTTCGCATGTCATGAGAACTCCCGAACTTAGATTTCGTAATTGGCACGCCTTAAGAGGACCAGATTACGAGCCCGCGACAGGTGGAACATGCATCAGCCTGATATTAAGCGTCCTTCGACCGGCTTCGGCAGACTCAGACCTGGCGTCTCTCAACATTGTTCGTCTCCTGCTGGGCGCTGGGGGCAACATATCGTTTACTTCGGAGATGTTGTGGGCCTTACCGCGTTATGCCACGGTTCTCGCAGATTCCTCACGCGTCGGCTGTATTCGGGGGTTGGTGTGCAGCGAGGACGGGCAGCGGTTGATGCCATTCATGATTGACGACCAGGACAAAGACAGCACAACCTGTGGGCAGTTTAGCGACCACGCTGCTATTCCCATGTCTCTCAGGATGTCAATTTCATTCGACGGGCACAGAGGTACTTTCTGTTCAGCGATAGCGATGGAAAGAGGACGTTGGCGTATTGAAGTTGTGCATTTTGCTTGAATTGACGAAATGGGTCGCCGCTATGTATCTTGCAATGTACTATCTCTCTACATACTATTGGTTAGCACCAGTCCGTACATCCCTACATCTCGTGCATCCTCCAAAACTACACTATTCTGGCCTCAAATTGTGAAGTTACTTCATATACAGTAAATTATAACTCCAAAAATGCCCTACGAAGTTAAATGATGTAAACTTACAGACTATAAACAGGACTTCCGACTTCAAAAATCCTATGTAGTAGAGTGGAAATCGCGTCCCGGTACTTTATAGTGAAGTTATGAACGCGCATGGACCTGACGGAGCTTTAAACCTAACCTGGCGGCTCAAGCGGTCTGGTGAAGAGCGCTGGACATTGTTCCCCAGCCTCGATGGATTCTAGTGTTACATTTGTCATAACATCGTGTCCGACTTGCCAGCATACATTGCTCTACAAACTCTATGAAGCTAAGGTCTTATCAACGGTGTTGAACCGAACCAAACAGGGCTATATAGCTTTTATTATCATCGTGCTAGAAAAGCCAGGGACCAACTACCAAATCCCGTCAATCACGACGAACATTGAGAAAGAAAGTAAAACTAACCTCGCCCTCTCGGCCCCTCGGGTTTTATTTGCAAACAGCTCTGGTGTATAAGATTGAGTGCTTTGACAGCGTCGCGGCCTTTGATAACACATGATATGTTGATCTCGTTGGCGCCTTGGCTGATCATCTCGATATTCACATTACCCTGAGCGAGGGAAGTGAACATGCGTCCTGAAATACCAACCATGTCGCGCATCTGTTTGCCGACAAGGGATAGGATGGCCATTTCACGGTGGACTGTAACCTGCGACTCGCGTTAATGATGAAGAGGCTAACATCAACAGGAATACTCACTGTCCCACTCTTTTTTAGTTCCGCCACCAACCGTTCCATGGTTTTTCTGGACAGTGTGTCCTCAATAGCCATACTGACATGTACCTCGCTGGTGCTGATAAGGTCTACGACCACGCCAAATCGATCGAGGGTTCCAAATATCCGAGCCAAAAAGCCGTGAGATACACTCTTTCGATTTGAGTTAACGTTCAGTACGACAATGCCTTCCTTGATTGTGACGGCGGTGGGTAGTCGCTTGCTCTTGCGCACCTCCTCGTTAGCTATAGAGAGGCTTTGGAGTGTTGCTACTGGAGCTTCGATAAGCCCAATAGCGTGCGGCGCCCCGATTTCGGGCTCAGGGTGAATGACTGTGCCACCACCAAGAGGATTCTCCACATTTTTTATCCGGATTGGAATCTTTCGACGGATGACCTGGGATTTAATGGGTAAGCAAAAGCTGAGATTGAAGAAGAGCCTTGCGAACCTGCTCCATCGTGAACGGATGTACGACTTCACTACCATAATAAGTCAGTTCAGCCGCTTCGTCGGGTGATATAATGGGTATTAGTCGTGCCGTGGGCACTTTTCGAGGATCCGCTGTAAATATACCATCTACCTCCTTCCATATCTGTAATTCTGATGCTTCCAGGCCGACGGCTAGAAGGGCAGAGAGCAGATCCGTGTATCCCCTGCCGACTTGCCGTAGCAGAGAACCTGGCACGGGGCCAAAGAAACCGGTGACAACTGGTACGCGAGGTGCGCATCGTTTGATGCGTTCACCGACAGCAATGGCGACGCTGTCATAGAAGGTTTGATCAAGAGACCCTTCTGGGGCACCGTCGCTATCCTCAGATGTAGGGATAACGTCTTCTAGCGATACGAACTCCGCATCAACCCCCTATATACGATGTTTGAGTCTATTGAAGTACCGATTGAACCAAAGACGTACCTGATCTCGGAGGACAGCTGTCACAAGTTTACAACTTAATCGCTCGCCAAAACCTACGATGCTATCCCGCGAACGTGGAGATATTTCATCGATCACCTAGAGACAAATCAACGGATCAGGCATTAAGGTACAACGCAGTAAAATATGACCACGCACCTGAGCTGCAAACAAGAAACTACGAAGCCAGTCGCACTCTCGTTCTATTTCAGCCTCAAGATCTTGCAGAATCTCGGGATTTTGAACAGATGCTCTAGCAGCGCTTATGTGCTCTGACCATATAAGGTCGACAGTGACGTTGAATCCGGTCTTGGGTGCTGTCAATGGTGACAATGGAGATATGGCTGGAGGCGAAGAAGTACGGGAAGACGGAGAACTGCGTGGGCGAGAACTGCTCGGGGAAGTCTCTGTTGACCTCCCAATAATACCATTTGGAGTCACGGTGCCATTACCACTAAACGATTTGGGTCGTCGTGCCTCGGAGGCAGCCCTGAGTAGGAGATTGGTAGTACCGAGAGCCTTCACAGATCCGGACCGGGCGGAGCAGACGACAGCCACTTTGTGCTGATCGAGATAGGTTCTATATTATAGGGCAAGTCAAGGCAGCCAGACTAAAAAGTACAGTATGACAAAAACTTACGATACAGTATCACGAGCAATATTAACCGCGAACTTGCCTACACTGGTACCTCCATACTTCTGGACCAGCCACTTCGTTTCTGGATCTGTCGTATTCTGACGCAAGGCCACAGGAGTTTTTGAGGAAGGGGAGTGTGACAGGACGTCCGGATCTAATTCTGATCCCATCAACTCCAGAGATGGTCCGCAATCACACATCGCTTCAATAGCCAAAGAGCGCAAGAACCCTGGATCAAGAGGATGAATAAAAATGAACACAGAAAACCGAGTTATATCAATGTTGTTGTACGTCCTGATACGACACTAGCAGGACCAGCTGGCAGCACTGCTGGAGAATTTTTGTTTTCTATAATAATCAAGACGAAAAGTCTTTCTAAATTGAAGAAACAAAAATGACTCATTTGAAAACGATCTCGGGTAACGCCGACACCAAATTCAAGCTGTGATCACACGTACCCCGCCTCCTTCGTAGGTCTTACTTCACAAGATGTCCAATGTCCACGTACTTCTCCATAATCGGACCTTCGTACAGCGTAGCACTCATGGTGGTTAACGTTTATCCTTTACACACATTAGCTCACGCCACTCCTTGGCCGCCGAATGCGTACATCAGGTTCATCAGGACCTCCGCTTGTTTGAGTTATGATCATGCGAGTGCGCAATTATTATCCACTCTGCGCAGCGTCAAGTCACAATGACGATATAGCTCATTTGCGTTAGCCTCGGTCGAGGTTGACAGCCCTTTCGCCGCAAGATCCGAGCACTACGCTAATCTGCTTTACTGTTGATATCGGAGCCCTGGACCGGACGGTGCTTCTAGTGTCAATCATTCTAGTTCTCATGTTAGCTTGCGCTAGCTGCGGAACGTCCAGTCACATCGTCGACGGAGCTCACAAAGACCACTATCAGCATGTTTTATGTGCCGTCTACCCAACTTTACGCCGTCGCTTGCCCGTCTAACCCCCCCGCAATAGTGCACAACCAATGCGTCTAGGACGTTAAGAGTAGCGTGTATAGACGTATCGTGAGAACTATAGTAAATGCGCGATACATGGCGATCGAATCCCAAACTAGACGCCAATATGAATAGGTACTATCTGCTGTTCACGAGTTTGCAGCACGAGTTGCAGAAACCGCAACAAGCTGACCTCGACGGATCACACACTGCGAAACTTTGGAGAGTTGCATTGCCGCAGCGAGATGGATCACCTCGTCAGGGCTTGAAGCATAGCCCAACAGTAGTGTGGCAAGCCCGTAAACATGTAAACTCGGAGGTCATGTCCGTGATCGTTAGAGGCTCGCCGTAGTGGTAAACATTGCAAACGAGGAGTTGAACGGTTTCTCTCGATTCGGCATCCCATGGCAGGCTAGGTGAAGCCATTGGTGTCGGCCTTTTACATCGAGTTGCTATCGGCGAGCGACTTTGAAGGGAAGAATGGGCGCGACATGATGTGCAACGACACCTAATTCAGCAGCGACGCGCGGAAGTGCTGTTCCTTCGTCCGGGTTCCCTTGCCCAATGTCAACGAAATTCGGAGTGAGTGCACCTCGAGAAACCCGCTGCCTCGCACGAATGAACGCCGCCAAGGAGTATAAGATGATGTGTAAAAGTGAGAAAAATTGTGGCTCTTCTTCGCGTATGGTCCTGCTGCATGCAGAGGAAGTAGCGTGAATCCAGCCTTGATTATTGGGGCAAACGATACCCTCCCAAAGCTCGCGTAGTGACGTCGACGATTCTGTTTGCTTCGAGTCCATCAGAAGAGGCCGCATCCTGTGTGACGGACTGCAACTCGGTGGACGACTCGGATACCTCCTCTCGTGCAATATCAAGAGGGATATGGATGGGATCTTCGGCGCTCAGAATAATTCAAGCATCGTAACTGCACAGGCTTGCATTGATGACGATGGCTGAGCCGTCTTCTGCCCGACTCGCATTCAACGATATTTTGTTGCTGACTTGCAGGATCCGGGCTCGAGGACAAACCAAGACATGGGATAGACAAACACGCACCTCACTGAGTTGAGGAAGAAGTTGCGATAATAGTGTGCCTCAGTTCTCTCCCAGCTCGTGCCTCATTCTTACAGATTCCTATTCCGGTCCAACTCCCCTTGACCCCTGCCCAACCCCATTTCCCGTATTATCTGTTGACCCTAAAAACGCACGAACCAAGTAAATAGCTTTTTTCACCAGTAATGCTGCGACATGACTTCAGCATGGTCGACCCATGTTCCGCGGCGGTTCATCTTCTATGATACGTTCCCTTTGCACTTGATGACTCCACACCAAGAAGCACATGACGAATCACGATAGAGTAGTCAAGGTTACAGCGAGGGCCGTGACTCGCATAAACCGCTTGCATCGCGAACGAGTCAAAAATAAGTAGGGTACTTACGTTAAACACATTGTTTATACTCACCTCATTCGACACGAATGCTACATACCTGGGATGAATTTTCAGGAACAATAAAGGCTGCCGACGAGCACGACCTTTTGATTTGGCTCTGCCTTTTTCTTTACTCTCTGAGCCATTGGTATGCGGTTATACTTACCTGAGCTATTACAGCGTAGATGCGGCCAAATATAAATAATGATCTAGTCCGAGTCGCCTCGCCCAGGCCCTAAAGCCCAAGTTTAGAGCATGCTCGACTGGTTATCTGAAACTTGCAACCCTGGCGCAGCCCAGCTAGCCGCTACTGGCATAAACCATTTGCTGCTGCGGGCAGCGGAAACGACAAGCACATTCCCAGAGCCTACATAGCATTTGCACAGGCAAAGCATGATAAGGGTAAATGAAATACGCGCAAGACATGTGCTGCAGCTGCTGTAAAGTGCTGTATCTATTTCGAAAATCACTACTTCGTCGAATGTCTGCTGAGCCGTGAGTAGGTTCCCGTGTCAGTCAAGGATACGCCCTTTTCGATTTCACCAGAATGCGACACGTGCATACAGGGAATTGTCCGATGCAGGTGGAAACTTATGCGCAAGAGAGGGTTTACTTGACCGGTCATTACCGTCTGAGGTACCGAAACGCAGCCAGCTCATTCGCTTTTACCCGATCCGAGGGTGTCAGGGACTCCGCTGAATATGTACGTAAGCAGATAATGAAGTGCTGTTTCTGATTACAGTGGTGACCGATAAGCTCAGAAGGTAACGCTTCATTGTGCCTACATTTCCGATCTTAGCTGGCGCCTTGAACCCGCGTGAACCCCTCGTGGTATATAGGGTGCGAACTCAATTTCTAATCAGAACGTCGGAATGTTCTCCAAGAACGGAATGATACTAGATGGCCGCCGGCAAAATGTGGACTCGCAAACCGCGGGAAGTGCAGGGACGCACCTGGAGTCTGGGCACACTCAATACACTGGGGAGCGCAAAGTTGTACCGTATAATTGCCGCAGCACGAGTCATAGGTCCCACGAAATCGCAGTGTTAATATAATGTGCAGAGGAGCGATGAACCGCCGATGTAATTTGAAAGTATACTGCGAGCAATCGTGTGATCACTAAATGACGCAGCGTTGAATCAAGGAGGGATGGATTGCTATCGAAACGAAGTCAATCAGGACCTTCGCCCTGAGTGCTAAGAACTGACGCTAAGGGCGGTCAAGGGTTGCTTCAATTAGAATCTCAAAAAAAAACCGGACCGGAACGTGGGGAAATTGCCAACAGGAAAAATCATGTATCAAAGCAGGACGAGAGGGAACGGGCTCTTTAGTGCTGCGTCGGGACTTACAGGAACAACTAGCACACAAAAAATAGTCACTAGTCACATACTCTATCGAGGATATCTCCGTCCTCCCTTCGAGCGGTAATCCGACCAAAAAGGGAGTGGTCAAACAGCCCCACCTGCGGAAGCTTTTTCGGGGAAGGGCTCCTATTGAAATGTACCTAGGTTCAGGAACCGGAGTAATGAAGGAATGTCCGCTCTATGAGATAGATAGCGGGTTCTTCACTTTCTGACGTCGTGGCACCTACACGGTCAAACGTGTTAAGATGAGCCATATCAGAGCAAAGTTCAGTAATAGGGCGTGTCAGGGGTTATGCCAACGCCCTAGTTGCGCCATGTGCCTTAAGTATCTGCCTTGCGTTCGGACATGAACTATTCCTGGAAGGGTGATCAGGTACGGCCAAGGAAAGCCGTGGGTCGGTCAGAAGGCACTCATGGATACATAGGAGACTTTTGGCTGGATATTCAGTTGAGCCATGGAAGGGATAATGGTTGTCGTGTGCTAGATAAGTTTGGCGCGAGAGAGAGAGGGCGGTGAAGAACAAGTGACTGGTCCAACTCGGATATGAAAAAGCAGGAAAGGGCATGGCCGTGATGCGTTGATGGTAATGCCGCGATAGTAGTAATAGCACAGAGGAGGGGAAACTTGAAGAACGTTGTTCAGATCAGCTGAGCAATAAAGGAACCTGGTGATCCCCTCGATCAGTACACTATAATAGTGAACATCGAACCCACAGCATGGATGAACTTGGGCGTCAACTTTTGCCAAGATCTATATTTTGTCAAGTACGTTGCGTGCCTGGTAAATTATTACTGCATTGCTGCCGGACACAACTCTCAAGCTCTCTCTCCATCCTCCATCATTCACTCCTAGTCCGGCATCCCTTCATTCTGAACCCGTTCGCCATGACCGGGTCACCCTCCAAATTTGCACAGGACTTTGACCCTCTAGACGAGGCCCTCAGGCCACCACTCGACGAGACAGAACAGGATCGTGTTATCAGACAAGCTCAAGAAGCGGAGGCACGTCGGGTCAGCCAGGCAATCGACGACTCAATAAAAGCGGAGAAGCAGGCCCAGAAGAAGAAGGGTATCGTTCGTCTCTTATTGTTGGGTCAAAGTGAATCGGGTATGTCCCACCTTCGTGGTCTGTCTTCATTTACGTCAACTGCATGCTACCACAGGCAAATCGACCACACTAAGACGTGCGTTCATTTGTCAATATTCGTCCAGAACGTTCAACTGAGAGATATCCTCCCTAGACTTCCAAAGACTGTACACTCCCACTGCATTCCACGAAGAGCGAATACTCTGGCGTAGCGTCATTCAATTAAACATTGTGCGCTCTGTCCGCACAATCCTCGACGTCCTATCCAACCTTCGACTCCCTCCAATTGACAACGGAGGTGAAGACAGTGATGAAGGAGGTCCCAATTTACCTCATGAACTAGAGATGTTGCAGATGCGCCTTACCCCATTGCGTCATATTGAGGCACTTCTCATCGCCAAGCTGATACCTCCGAGCGAAGATGAGCACGCTTGCGTCATTGGAAGCAGTGCTTTTAGCGCGTACTCTCATCGCAGCCGACGCATCGAACATTCATGGAGAAGCCAAGAAATCTTTGTACGCCCTGGAGCCACTTGGAAGGGTGCGCTAGCGAGAAGTACACGTGGCCGACCAGTCTCACTAGGGGATACGGGAATGCATACCCGGGATGAGGCACAAGAGGTTCTTAATTCGTGCCGCTACGACATTATGGCTCTCTGGGAAGACAAGCTTATTCGCGAGGTTCTGCGGCGAAGAAAAATTCGTCTCGAGGAATCTCCAGGCTTGTGAGCCTTCATACCTCATTTAAGATCCGTTCGGCTTGAAACTTTATTCTTCTAGCTTCCTCAACGATTTAGATCGGGTCACGGCCTTAAATTACACTCCAAATGATGGTAATTATTGTTCTTCTTTATAATACAGGCACCCGAGTTTATTGTTATTAGACGACGTACTTCGTGCACGCCTGAAGACAGTCGGCGTCTCGGAGTATCGGTGCGAAATGGAAGCAGTGGCTGGTCGCGAAAGTGGTACCGAATGGAGGATAATCGATGTTGGTGGTTCTCGCTCGCAGGTACGTACTATCTTCTTCTAGCATATCGCACGCTCAGCCCTTTTCCGACACGTTAACCTTTTTCAGAGAGGTGGGATATATATATTCGTCTTTCAGTGATAAGCTGATATTGATTACAATCTTCCAGCAACATGGGTGCCTTTTTTCGATGATGGTGCGTCGCCTTGGCTTTTCTCATTTACAGTATGCTTAGTACCTTTGACGTTTAGTCGATGCTATCATCTTCCTGGCACCAATATCCAGTTTTGATCAAGTTCTTTCCGAAGATCGTAGCGTGAATCGCCTGGTTCGTCACCTGTCAAACCATCGTTCTCTTTGAGCTTACTATTTTCATACAGGAAGATAGCGTGCTATTATGGAAA
Organism: Rhizopogon roseolus; assembly: GCA_930272055.1. NCBI lineage: Eukaryota > Fungi > Basidiomycota > Agaricomycetes > Boletales > Rhizopogonaceae > Rhizopogon > Rhizopogon roseolus. Next base: position 16,536 of record CAKNEV010000301.1, on the reverse strand, counting down.
GCCGTCTGTTCAAACAAACTGCTTGCAAACGTCGATCTTGTTCTATTCTTGAACAAGTGCGACATCCTCGATTCAAAACTCTCATCAGGGATAAGATTATCGAAATACGTTCGCAGCTACGGAGACCGCCCTAATGACATGGAGACGGCTTCAAGATGTCAGTTTGCTGATTTGTCTCTTCGTCACTCGGCTGCTGATCTTTGTCACAGACTTCCGAAGCAAATTTAGCGCGATACATCGAGAATACTCACCGCTTCCACGGAAATTTTATGGATTTTGCACGACTGTCACAGTATGTCCGTTTGTCTTCATCTCTCCTGGTTCCTGAAACTCTGTAATCTAGGACACGACTACGACGGCTGGTATTCTCGCCAGTGGTAAGTTCGGACACGTATTCCTTCCGATTACATCTGTTGACATTACGCTAGTGCGAGACATGGTCGTGCGCAGGCACCTCAAGCAATCCAGGCTACTATAACGCTTTTGAGACTATCTGGATCCTATCGACTAGAACGGGAACAAGTCGCATTATGCAGCTTTCTCCGCACGCTCGACATGACATCACGCACACTCCATTCAGATACCATGATTCAGATTCTCCGCAACGCAACACGACCATACACATGATGATCCCTATTCGCTAGCGCAACATTGCCTGCCTTTACGCCTATCGACGATTCACGAGTCCACATTATATTCTCTCGCTTCATCCACCATTGAGCCTGCTTTGGAAGAACAGCATCTACTTTCTCGCCAGCTGTAACACATAGTCTAGGAGATCGCGCTACTCATGATTCATCTCATCTCGTCATCTCATCTCATCTGCGATTTCATGTGTTTATCCAGCGATCAGTCCCTAGTTTAACTAGGCACCTGGATTCTTTAACGGATCTGCTCCATAGTTACCACGCACTCCGCATACTTTGATTACTCCCGAGTCGGGGGAAACATTTTACTCCCTTTGTACAACAACTTCTCTGTTACCACTCCACATATACATGTCATTGTAGGATACGCAATACGTGTTCCCCGAATGCCGATCTCACAGGCTTTGTAGTTTATGGAAGCGCTGATCTGCAGATCGATTTCTATGCTTAAGAGTCTAGGGAGATATACTACGCGGGAGAACACTCTCTTTCTAGCCACCGAAGAGCACGCGCGTCATCGCGGAGCAAGGGTCCGACCTTTTCCAACGTCTCTGCATGGTAGGCGTTGAGCCATTCCTTCTCCTCCGTATTCAGCAAGGAGAAATCAATTAACTTCTTCTGGATGGGACACTACCACACCATTAGCTTATCGAAACTCCAACTAGGTCCCATCCAGGAAGCGCTCACCATCGTCACATGCTCGAAACAGAGATATCCATTCCCGAAGTTGTTGGGCGTATTCGCCTCTCGAACGATAACGATACTCTCAATGCGGATCCCATAGCGTCCATCGGCATAGTAGCCCGGTTCTGGCACAGGCATTGGTTCGTTTCTTTCAGGACTCACTCCACTTACCATTCGACAGAGTCATACCCGCTTTCAAAGCGGTGCTATTGTACCCTGCGGGTATGCGTAAGCAGGAGAATCAGGGGCCATACCACGAAGCCTACCTATGCGGGTGCCGATACCTTGTGGGCCTTTGCAGCGCCATCAAAAATACTGGTTTCCCGAAATGGAAGCATCTTACCCTCATGGACGTTAAGGAAGTGGCCGACGCCATGGCCAGTCCCATGTCTATACACAAGCATCGTGAAAAAGGCAGAACAGCAGTCATACAGCGACGAGGAGGTACCTGTAATCTGTGAAATTACATTCAACATCAGTGAAATTTCGATCTAGTAAGGAGCTTGTCGCGAAGTGCTTACCCCATCCTTCTTGCCATAGAGCTCGTCTCGCCAATGCGTCGCTGTATGCACAAATTAACATCGGTAATCTATGTCTGACAGTGCTTTAAGCAGAGCATTTACATAATGTAACCTAATCAACGTATCGTCAGGTTGGATGGAAGGAACTAGGGAGCAACGTACCCGTTGTGCCAACTGGGAAAACGGCAGTGTCAATTGAGATATGTCCCTGTAAAACACGCGTGAAAGCTCGCTTTTCCTCGTCTGCAGGAGTGCCAAAATGCTGTGAGGAATCGCTGAGATGAAAACCCTTCTCCATCTGCATCAGCACATCTACTCACCCATGTCCGCGTTACATCGGTCGTCCCGTCAAGGTATTGTCCTGATTGTGCGCTTGGTGAAAAGGGTGCCGTTCTGAAGAGAAAGTATTTTACCTCCAGAATCACACAAATATATCTGATCTTCTGTGAGAGAAGTACAGTGGAGGTCAAGACAAAAAGCATACCTGATCCTTTCTGACGACTGCGCAGTCAGCAGGGTCCGGTGAATAATGTATGATAGCTGAACAATGATCAACACGTGTTTACTTTCACCAGTGCTTAACGCACCAGCATTGGGTCCAGTGGATGAAATGGTCGTGAATGACAGTCCACGGAACAAGTCGAGTTCACTAACAGGACGTGAGCTGCTGCAGGAATCGTAATATATCCCCCGTACTGACGATCTAAATGCTTCGAGTTTATCCGCGGCTTGGCTCTCGTTCAGCTCAACACCGTTGTTAAGTTGTTCCTCCAACCAGGCAAAATAGCGTGCCAGGGCGGCACCATCACGGATGTGACACTGTCGAAACCCTTCAATCTCTGTCTCATTCTTGATCGCCTTCTTGGCAGCTACTGGTGACGGGATGAGAACAAAATTCTCCTGTATTTAGTCAGGGCACAGTTAGTTTTTATTGCGAGATGTCTTACTTCTCCAACTGCTTCAACTACAGCTAAACTACTCTTATCGCCTAGTAGCATGGGCTGCAACAGAAACATCAGACATATTTTCAAGTATATATTGAATGACCCACTTTCTCTTTGCCAACTCCAAGTGACGCAGTGAGCTGCTTCAAAGAAGAAAGGAAAGACTCGTATGGATGGATCTCAACATGGGAGCCAAGGTACGCCTTGACGTCATCTTGAACTTGAACGTCGTTGATAAAGAGCAATGCCTTCGTTGGTGTCACAACAGCATACGCAAAGAAGACTAGAAGGCGTTTAGAAACTAAATCAAGGAAGAAGCATCTGAAATTACCGGGGTTGAAGTCAATATCTGTGCCACGAAGATTGAAAAGCCACGCGACTTCGTCAAGAAGGGTGACCACCAAAGCAGCAGCACCTTTCTTAACGATCTCTTCACGCAAGCGCCCTAACTTGCTTTGGAACGTCTCTCCTACATGAAATGTCAGTCCCGAGATATGTAAGGGCCCATGTCATGCTGACCAGCGTATTTGACATCCAGCATAAAGACCTTGTTGCGAGGATGCATAGGTCGGTCTTTACCCCAGACAATATCGACAGGGTTCTGTCGGAGAGATACAAGCTCGGAGTTCCTAGGTTCGAGAGACTTCTTGAGATCTCTAGCATCCACTGGCATCACGTTAGTCAGACGACAGAGTGAAGCCGTAACACCCGTACCGGCTGAAATCAACGTTGGGTCGATACCAATCCGGGTCCCTTGTTCGAGGTGCTGTCAATGCATTCGGTTACCATGAAATTCCGGAAGGACAAGGAAAGACCAACTTTGGAGAGGAAATCCTGCCAGGTAGGCACATCTTCCTCTCAAGTCAGCCCAGAAACAGCAACGTGTATGAATAAGTTTACCTGGCAAGCCCTGTTTCATAAGCTTCCAGTTGCTGAGGAAACATCGCGTGAGGGCTGGTAGAATGGTAAAGTGGAGCGAGCTAAACATTACCTGTCAAGCTGCTGGGAGGCTTGTAAGAAATATCGTCCATCTGTGAAGAGGAAAGCACCCCCGAGGGTAACGATCGCACAACCTACAGGAGTGATATCAGATTATCTGAATCAGCTTATTGAACAGATCTTCTCACCGGCTGAACCGCTAAAGCCTGAGATGAATGCCCTACGTTCATCCGAATGTGCAGGATACTCGCTAAAATCTTTAAAGCAAAAAGGATTCAGTTTTGTATCTCCTGAACTTTTCTCGCAGATGCGCGTACGCTGGTCCTCGCTTGGAACGACAAAAGCCTTCACGTTGTTCTCTGACGACTTTAACAGTTCCCGTAACTTCGCCAGTCGCTCAGTAGTGTCAACGATGCCAGTGGTTGTTGTGCCCATGGTGGTTATTGAGCCGGAGGAGAATCGGGCAGTCAGTGTGAATGCAAGTCTCGGAAGACGATGATATCGAATTCGATAGCCATCAGCACGCAACGCCCCGAGACTACATCGAGACCTCATGCCTTTCCACAAAGTCAAGTCACCTGAACCAGGCAGTTGTTCTCACATCTGTTAACTTAGGCGCTCGCAACGTGGAGGTTGTTCAAGTGTGACAAATCTACAACGAATAGTCCATTGAAAGGTATATAGTAATTTTATCATGGTCGAGAAGAGCTCCGTGCACTGCCCTGCAGCGCTGGCGAATTGCTATGACTTCGAGAGACGCTCCCGCGCTCTGAATGCAATCGAGTCCGTTCATCTACATCACTATCATACTCGTACTCTTCTTCGCTCTCTCGCAACTCGGATAGCGGCATGTTGTTGGTTGTTTCCTCCTCTTCAAAGGCATTGAACAAGGCAGTGCTCTGTGCACGATAGAGTGAAGAACGACGGCCATGGCCAGAGGACTGCAAGGCACCATCTGGTCTTACGTCGGATACGCCGGCCCACCCATCGAGAGACATGCGGCCCTGCAGGCTGATACGGGGATTCATGAGACCACTTTCTAGTGTGGAGTGTCCGTTTGGCATGTGCGGTGGTTCAGGTTTTCGTGAAAGATTCAAGAGGTGGACACCGAGGAAGGTAACAATGAAGCCGGCGAGGAGTGTAACAGTGTTCGTACCGTCTGTCGTGTTAAACCCTTGGAAGAGTATAAGTGACGCCACTATCGTCGCCGTGGAAAATCCGACGTAGTACATGGGGTTCACGCTGCAAAATGGTGAACGATTTACTAACGACGACATGCAGTAAGACTTACACATTGGTAGAGAACGTGTCCAACGCTTTATTGAAAAAGTTCATCTGCACGACGATGCACCCGACGACGACGATACCAAAGGCATATGTGCTTGGGTGGGTGAACTGGTTGTTCCCTCCAAATGTAAGTTTCACGGCAACGCCGAAACCCTTGATAGCCATGATAGACACGGAACCGACTAAGGAGCATATGGATATGTAAACGAGAGGGTTGGATCGCCCGTAGCGTGGGGCAACTCCAAATATCATGACGATCGTGAAGACGAAGACAGTGAAACAATAGAGCAGGAATCCTTCGAGCCAGTCAGCGTTGTCGCATCAGTGCGTGCGAGAAAAGTGAAAACCCACCGGGCTGGATGGCATAATTCAAAATCTCGTCTACGGTCTGAACCTCTTTGTCTGGTGGTGCATGGAGGACAATGATCAAAGAACCAATAAGACAAAGCGCGCATCCCGTCCGCCCTAGGTGCCCGAGCTCCTCGTTGAGTAGGAAGGACGCCAATATGGCACTGTAGAAAATGAGCTGACAGGCTGTAGCACCTATGGCATGCTTACCCGATCAGCACGCTAAGTGCGCCCAACGGTGTCACCAATATTGGGGGAGCAAACGTGTAAGCGGCGAAGTTCGCGACTGTGAACTTGAGCATCGTGAACAAAATGTCAGGAAACGAATATCACCTTCCCCGAGGACCACTATGCGACAATTGAGATAAAGTGATGTTTCGGCCCATGTGAGAAGAACTCACAAGTCGAAATTCCAGCCCACCATATTGGATTCCGAAGGTAAGCGTAATCTTCGGAGGCGGATGCATACGAAGGATTTCGTGCTCCTGCATCAGTAAGTCCCTGCGACCAAGACCACTAAGTTTCGGAGAAATGCATGCAACCAAGCTCGGTGTCCAACCTTCTTTGTGATAATGAAACTCGTTCCGATGGCTAGTGAACTTGAGACTGCCAGAGCCAACCCTATGTACTTGTCCTCGACCATAACGTGCCAGAAGAACCTGAAACCGAAAGACAAAAGGTCCTGCCTGGCTTCAAAGTTGAAAAATGGCGGATGTTAGGGAATGCTGTGAATTGCACGTAATCACCCAATTTGGACTCAATTGTGTATCAAGTATCGCACTCTCTCCGCACACAAATGCAAGGCAAAATACAAATATTACAGACTTTACAGTGATCATGAACTATTAAGACAACCTACTCAAGCTCTCTCCATGGCCTATCAGCATTTGCATCGTCGTCGTTATCATCATCGCCTTCATTACCAGTCTTCACTTTCTCCCCTACCACCAACTCAATCCTCCGTGTAAGAAGATTCATATCCGCCACCGCAGCCACTCGAATATGTTCATCATAACCGCCGCTCTCATCAACAGTCTCAGTCGTGTCCCATGTTGGCTTAGGACCGTCCCACCCGCCGTTCAAGTGAACATAGTTCAGGAACGACCGCCAGAGCGGATCTAGGGACAAGACATTCGGGTCTCCGATCACGATAAGTAGAGCTTGTGCTCGAGTCACAGCGACTGAGCGAATATTATGAGTATTGTTTATGAAGAAAACGACCATTGACTGACCATTGAAACGCCTCGGGTTCGCAACGAAGCCAAGGGTGTGTCTGAGGTCGAACTCCACGAAGTCTCGACTACTCCTGACCGTCGAAATAATGATGACTCGTCGTTCCTAGTAGCTAATATTGGCCGCGGGATGACGCGCACTTTGAAATATGCTCACCTGGCCTTGGAACTCTTCTACGCTGCCGACCTTGACCTCGTCAGCCACGCCACTGAGCTTCTTGCGGATCTTGACGCACTGAGCGTGATAGGGGGCGATCACGCCAATCTCATTGTGAGCTGTTGGCTTGTTAGTGCGAACTGCATTTAATTTGTGCATTCACTTACAAACTCTGATTTGTCTGTCATCTCGGAGGAGCTGTATGTATCTATGGACTTGAGTAACCTCGTCAATATTGAAAAACGAGGGTGATGAAGCCTCGCGATCATCCTTGCCCGATATCGAGTGAAAGATAATCGGGAATTTTCTCGAGGGCAGCTTGCTCCAGCCTTCGAAAGCGCATATGACTTTCCTATTGCCACACGCCTCAAGATCATTTGCATAGAATCGCTCGTTCGGGAACTTCAAGATTGTGGGATGGGACCGGAAGTTCTTCACCAGCTTGACAACGCTTTTCATTTGTCAGTAACGTGAATGAACACTACAAGGGCTGTGCTCACCTGAGGCCATGACCACTTTGAGCTTCATACGCGTCCATTGACATCAGACGCTCGAGATAACTTAGTTCCAGCCCAAGCGCCCTTCCAATGTTCGAGCGAATAATAGGTCCCAACTGCTTCGGATCTCCCGCCAAGATGATGTTTGTCGCATTGTCGGCCATCGTCTTGATGCCGATCATAACTTCCGGTTCACTCGCCTGACCCGCTTCATCGACGATTATATGCGTGAAATGTCCCCGAGGAATGCCAATACCGTACGGGATAGATGCAGAGACGCATGTGCATACGACCACTTTGTAACGCTTCAAGATCGCAATGGGTGGAACGGAGAAGCAATCCCTGGATTCCCCATCCTGCGACTTTTTGTACGTGTAGCGTTGCAGCTCATCTGGAACCTGATCGAGGTGCCTTGATGGCGCGTACAGTCTAAAAAGTTCATCAGGTCCGAGGGTAGAGGTGAGTCGGGATGCAATGAGATCAGCGGCAGAGTTGCTGGGGGCCGTGGCAAGAATGCGTGCATTTGGTTTATGCCTCAGCAATTGTTTCATAGCCTCGACGATTGTTATGGTCTTGCCAGTCCCCGGGGGACCAAAAACAGCAAATGGTGCCGAACCTGGTTGCTGCAGAAGAATAGATGTTACGGCTTGAAGCTGAGGCGGGTTGGTAGCAATCAACGGATTGGATGGCTTAATGGGAATTACCCCAGGACGAGAAACAAGCGGCAAAACGTGCGCTTTTTGAGGGAACAGAACCTTATCGAATGCAAATACCGTGTCCAGTGCCTGGTGCTGACGCCGCATGGGTATACGATTGAGCTTGAAGCGTACATTATATCGTTGCTGTGCAGACCAGCCACGAAAAGACCCGTCGAATCGTAACCCAACGGAGGCCTGTCGAACAAAATGGACGTGGCCTTCGTACCAGTGGCCTTCAACAGCCCCGTGTCTTTGGACAAGAATAAGATCTCCTGGGATCACAAGTGAATAAAGGCAAGAGCAAAATCAGTAGGAGCCCAAACCAACTAAAACACTCGGGCGTTTTTCTGCCAAACCGAGTACGGTCAAACTGCATTTAATACAAAAATGAGCAAGAAACCTATTGAGAATCATAAATATGCTCACTGGTAATACTGTCCATGACGCTCTAGTTGAGCGTCAGTAATGTCATAGCGTTCTAAATCATGCCTTGCAGACTTGTAAGAACGGAGATGAATGGTATGCATCACTACTCACTCCATGCGATGCTCCTCCGCCCAAAGTAATGTTTTAAAGTAGCGCGAATACGTCGAAGAGTTCAAATCCTTTGGTAGGAACACCCTCCTCACTTGATCGAGCGACTCTCGAGACGAAGTTCCTGACAATGCAACCGAAAGCGACTCGGGTAGCTTCGCTTGAGGTAGTTTGTTAATGTATGGTATGACGTTGCTGGAAGGTGGAGGGATGCCTGGCACCACCTCCGTTACAGGTTGTGTGCGACTCCGCCTGCGTGGTTGGAAGGGAGCAGTTGGTTTCAACAAATCATAATCAGCTTGGCTGCCAACAATGGCTTTTAAGACCCTTGCGATCACGAAGGTTACATGCAGCATTGTGTCTTCCAACATAATTTCAAGACGATCATCCACGCGCCCGGAGTGAGGTGTTGAGAACCGTACCCCGATTGTAGTAGGGCGACGATATACCAATACTGTCCCTTCCGCTGCGGTCGTAATGGCAAATCTGTCAACAAAGTCATGGGTTTCTGTAGTTAAACCGAAGAGAGCAAAGAGCTCACGGAGATTGCGTTCCGGTGAACGAGGAAGAAAAGGATATACTCTTAATGGTTATTCGTGACGAGGGGACCGTGCTCTCTATGGTCAAAGCTCGCGATACTCCCCGCGCAGCGTCTTCACTTTCCACGATTCCAAAATCTAGTCCTTCTGATAGAACGACGCCATGTTTGTCCTTCTCAGCTTCCTCTAGCGCGATTTTGAAGGCGGTGTAGCCTTCCTTCCTGCGATGTCCAGAGGATTGTGGGTGGGTGGCCCACAAGGAATTTGGGACGTATTTGTCACAAACGCCACAGAATGACTTGCCAGGGAGGGCATCAGGAATCACAGGTGCTACATCAGTCAGCGCGCCTTTACTTTCTGCATTTATGCAGTGTTGCTTTTCTTTGACATGTTGGACCCAAGACTTCTGACCGAAAACCTGCGTGTCGCAAATAGTGCAATGGTACCGGCGTCCATCAAAGCCAGCTAGCCGACGACGATGGTTTTTTCCGGCGAGATGGGCTTTGTACCACGGAGTTGACGCACAGAAAACACTGCATAGCTCGCAGATGTGGACTTGGTGGTATTCTTTGCACAGGGGATCGGTGCAAGCTCCTTGAGCTTCCAACCGCGCGCAAATTTTGACCATAGGTCCTAATTCGCGGAGTGAGCGACAGGATAAGATGAGCGTAGATGACAAAGCGAGCAGCTTCCTGCTATCATGACGGAAACGCAACCAACACGAGGCAAGCCGCAAAGTTCTACAAAAAGTCTTGCAGGCCGGTCAATGGGAAATCCCGAGCCGGCGTTGTAAGTGTGCTTCAAGTTGCACCTTCAAGCATTGATTATTCTTCAAAGGTGTAGCTGACTATCTCCACTAGTGACTAGGCGTTTGTGCGAGAGCACGACCAGTTAAGCATGAGCCCGAAAGTCACGGCAGGTTGTGTGGGAATAAGCTGTCCTAATAATCGCGCGAATAATCTACTGCTATACTTTTATCGATCAGCAGCTTTTCAACATAGGCAGACCGTTGATCGTTCCCATGAGCTGCCAGCTATGGCGTATCAGCGAGACCACATCATAATGCAAATAGCGGCCTTTTTGGATCCCTGACACGTATTTATCATTTGATGATAGTCCCCAGATGCCTTCAAGCCCTTTCCCCTTGACCCTCATAGTCCTCCTCGAGGGGCAAGATGTTATCAGACTACCTACGTCCCACCATAGCTAGCGCACCGCTCACGACTGAAAATATCGTTTCCAATATCGTTCCCCCAGTCGTATGCTACATTGCCACAGCTTTTCTTGTCCTGCTACCCCGGACGCAGCTAATTCGTGTTGCCTTATGGCCTGTCACGGCCTCCCTCGCATTTCGCGCAGTTTGGTCGTTAATTTTATCCTTGGAGAACCCAAAACTTCGGTTCTGCAATACGGTCAGTTCTCCTTGTACCCGCATTAGTCGTTGTAGTATTGATCTCATCCTGTAGCTCTCCATGGTCTTGATTGTGACACGTACCCTGGAATGGACGATACAGACAAAACCCTTCATTCGCCATGATCCAGTCAGTCGACCTACATCCTCAAATGATACACCAAAACGTTATTTCGTGCTTGACGCGCTTGATTTGGCGTGCAGCCTTCGAGGTTGTGGCTGGGACTGGTCCCGTGGAATGTACATCCCGCGTGAAACGCGTCCTACATCCTCAAGATTGGCATTTGCCACTGCCACCCTCATCTCAGCTCTAATCCACGCATTTCTTTGCGGCGCAATGCACTCTGCCGTGCAGTCCTTCGCACCAGATACTTTTCGCTCCTTTGATGGCGGTACCATCTTCGATCAATCGCTTCCCCCACACCTCCGCTATTTGCGATCAAGCATCATAGCAACGCTATGCGCTTTCGGAATATATTCAGGATTACGCGCCGGCGATGGGCTCTACGCAGCTATTGGCGTACTGATATTGAGGCAACATTCACATCAATGGCCCCCCTTGTTCGATTCACCTTGGCGCGCCACATCTCTTGGAAACTTTTGGGGTCGACGGTGGCACCAATGGGTCCGCCGGTTATTCATCTTCTGCGGCGGGCACCCATTGTCTCTACTCTTCGGGCGCGTCGGAGGAGTCATGGGCGCATTCCTCGTCTCCGGGTTGTTTCATCATATCGCACTCATCCCGTTCGACAGCCCGTCAACTGCATGGCACATGATTCTGTCATTTGGTATGATGGGAGTTGGAGTAGTTCTCGAGCGCGCTATTGCGGGGAAAAATGTGGGTGGCTGGATGGGATGGATGTGGACCATGTCTTGGATGGTGTTGTGGGGGAATGTGATTGTCGAAGGGTGGGCGAGGGCTGGGCTACTTGGAGGATCAACCCTCTTGGATAGTGCAACGCCTGTGAAGCAGCCGATTGAACGGTTGATCAGGATGTTTGACGGGTACCTGCACGCACGTTAGCAGGAACGCTGCGTAGATATCGATGCATAATAATCCCCAATCCGAGATGATACATTGTTGAAATCCGACCTGATGTATCACCCAAATGCTTGTTGACTATTCGTGACACTTCTGCTTCCCTCGTCTCATTGTGTCAACACAAGGCGCGACACAAATACAACACAGTGACCTAGATGGCTGGAACAACACAACACTGAGTCAAACACAAAGTGAACACTAAATACTAACCGAGGGCACAAACCAGCATGACATCAGAGAAAGAGGAGGCTAAGTAACCACCAAACCAAAATGTGTGCAAAAAATGTATTGTGTCCCAAGTTCCACTATGTTCTTGACAAGTGGTCACCTCCTCACGCTTGTCTGCAGCTGCATCTACAAGGAATTCACTCTTGTTCCCGCGAGACACGTTCCTTGTCAAATACCAATGTGCTCTAATATTGGTGACTCGTGAGCGAACAACCTATTTTGAATTCAGCAAGGCCGACGAACATAAGAATCTACCCATTACATGATGTTACATAGTCACAGAACTTCTTGAGGCCTCGATGTTGATCAGCAGCCAGAAGACCAGGAAAGCCATTTGTCATCCGCAACCTGCACGCGAGTGTAAAGACCTCCACGGATGGGTGCTTATGTCCTGAAGCAGGTTAGAGCACGCCGATGGAGTTCCCCCGAGCCTTATATCCGTTAGAGTAGGTAGGGCTACGGTGACAGTGGGGAAAGCAACTGGGGCAAGACAACCCGTAATTTCAGGTGCAAGAAAATTCAAGGACGACGATTCCTGAAGAACATCAGTAATGTTGAGAACGGATAGCACGTCAGTGTTATAGTGTCTAGACGCGAAATAGGGTCGTGTTTGTGCCATAAATGATAAAGCAATACAACACCTTACCCAGGACGAGTCCGTGTAATGCTGGGGGTCTTGAGGTTGACTATAGTACGATGTGAAGTTTGGTTGATGTAGTCGAATAAATGATCCTTCGCGTTAGTGTTGATGAATGAAATGGATTCCAGAAGATCTAGAGGAGCATGACCAGAAGATATTGCCAAGTCACGGTGTAGCTTGCTTCCTCTTGAAGATGATAAGTACTCGAGTGTGGTTTGGATGTTCCATTGCCAACTGTAAGCTTACTCGACCATTGTTTGACCCAGTGCCAGTTTCGCACAATTGCCAGTGGCAGGAATAAGCTGTCCCAATAATCGCTCGAACAACCTGCTACTGTGCTTATCGATCAACAACTTTTGACATAGGCGGACCGTTGATCATTCATATGACCTGCCAGCTATGGAGTCTCCGCGGGACTTCTCTATATTATGCAAATAGCGGCCTTCTTCGGACCCCTGACCCGTATTTATTGATTTGATGATAGTCCCCAGATGCCCTTCAAGTCCTTCCCTTGACCCTCATAGTCCTCCTCGAGAGGCAAGATGCTGTCAGATTACCTACGTCCCACCATAACTATTGCACCGCTCACGACTGAAAATATCGTTTCAAACATCGTTCCCCCAGTCATATGCTACATTGCCACAGCTCTCTTGTCCAGCTACCCAGGACGCAGCTAATTCGTGTTGCCTTGTGGCCTGTAACGGCCCATCCCTCGCATTTCGCGCAGTTCCAGAAGAGGAGTAGGACCAGAACCATTGCCAAGTGCAGCTTGGTTCTTCTTGAAGATGATAAGTACTTGAGTGTGGATTGGATGTTCCATTGCCAATTGGAGGATGAAATTATCTCCGCAACGTCGCTGTGAATGTTGAACGTTGAACATTGAATATTGAATATTGAGAGCTCGCTTGAATCCAGATATCTGGTCAGTAAAATGATTATGTAAAATTTACTCGAACATTGTGTGACCATCGTGTGACCCAGTGCCAGTTAAGCATGACCATCAGAAGTCCCAATAATCGCTCCAATAATCTGCTGTACTTTTATCAACAACTTTCAACATAGGCAGATCGTTGATCGTTCATATCAGCTATCAGCTATAGTATCCGCGAGACCGCCCTATATTATGCAAATAGCGGCTATTTCAGATCCCTGACACGTATTTATTGATGTCATGACAATCTCCAGATGCCTTCCAGTCCTTCCCTTGACCCCCATAGTCCTCCTCGAGGGGCAAGATGTTGTCAGACTATCTACGTCCCATCATAGCTAGGGCACCGCCCACGACTGAAAATATCATTTCTAACATCGTTCCCCCAGTCGTATGCTACATTGCCACAGCTTTTCTTGTCCTGCTACCCCGGACGCAGCTAATCCGTGTTGCCTTATGGCCTGTCACGGCGTTCTTCGCATTTCGCGCAGCTGGGTCGCTAGATTTGTCCAGCGGGAACCCAAAACTTCGGTTCTGCAATATGGACCTCCTGGTCAGTTCTCCTTGTACCCGCATCAGTCGTTGCAGTGTTGATCCCATCCGATAGCTCTTCATGATCGTGATTGGAGTGCGCACCCTGGAATGGACAATACAGACGAAACCTTTCATTCGCCATGACCTTGTCAGTCGACCTATATCCTCAATTGATGCACCAAAACGTTATCTCGTGCTTGATGCGCTTGATTTGGCGTGCACCCTTCGAGGTTGTGGCTGGGACTGGTCCCGTGGAATGTATATCCCGCGTGAAACGCGTCCTACATCCTCAAGATTGGCATTTGCCACTGCCACCCTCATCTCAGCTCTAACGCACGCATTTCTTTGCGGCGCGTTTCACTCTGCCATGCAGTCCTTCGCACCAGATACTTTTGGCACCGCCGATGGCGGTACCATCTTCGATCACTCGCTTCCCCCACACCTCCGCTATTTGCGATCAAGCGTCATAGCAACGCTATGCGCTTTCGGAATATATTCAGTATTACGCGCCGGTGATGAGCTCCTCGCAGTTTTTTGCGTACTGATATTGAGGCAACATCCGCACCAATGGCCCCCCTCGTTTGATTCTCCTTGGCGCGCCACCTCTCTTGGAGACTTTTGGGGCCGACGGTGGCACCAGTGGTTCCGCCAGTTTTTCATCTTCTCTGGCGGGCGCCCATTGTCTCTACTCTTTGGGCGCGTCGGAGGAGTCATGGGCGTGTTCCTCGTCTCTGGGTTGTTGCATCATGTCGCACTCCTCCCGCTCGACTCCCCGCCAGATGCATGGCACATGCTTCTGTCATTTGGTATGATGGGCGTTGGAGTAGTTCTCGAGCGCGCTGTCGCGGGCAAAAATGTGGGTGGCTGGATGGGATGGATGTGGACGATGTCTTGGATGGTGTTGTGGGGGAATGTGATGATCGATGGATGGGCGAGGACCGGGTTACTTGGGGGATCAACTATCTTGGATAGTGCAACGCCTGTGAGGCAGCCGATTGAACGGTTGTTCAGGATGTTTGACGGGTACCTGCACGCACGTTAGCAGGAACGCAGCGTAGATACCGATACCTAATAATCCCCATGTCATGATGTAGGTTTCCAATCCTAATCCAAGATGATACATTGTTGAAATTCGACCTGATATATCGCCCAAATACTTGTTGCCTATTCGTGACACTTCTGCCCCATCGTGTCAACACAAGGCGCGACATAAATACAACTCGGTGACCTAGATTGCTGGAAGAACACGACTCTGAGTCAAATACAAGTGAACACCAATTAGTGAATACTAACTTGAGGCATAGGTCAGAGAAAGAGGAGACCAAGTCACCACCAAACCAAAAATGTACGCAAAAAATATATCCAATGACTGTGGTCTTGTGTTCCAAGCTCGACTATATATGTTCATGACAAGCGGTCACCTCCTCACGCTTACCTGCAGCTGGCTGTTGCATCCACAAGAAGAAATTCACTTTCGTTTCCCGCGAGACATATTCCTTGTCAAATACCAATGTTCTCTAACGTTACTGAGCGAAAAACTTATTCCGAATTTAGCAAGGCCGACGAACATAAGAATTTACCGTGAATGATGTTACATAGACGCAGAACTTAATGCTCCGATGTTGATCAGCAGCCAGAAGAGTACTTAGAGCAGGAAAGCTGGTTTTCATCTGCAACCTGTAAGCGAGTGTGACTCAAGGCCTTCACGGAGGGGTGGTTAAGTCCTGAAGCAGGTTAGAGCATGCCGATAGAGTTCCACCGAGCCTCATACTCATTAGAGTGGGTAGGGTTATGGTGACAGTGGGTAAAACAACTGGGGCAAGAAAACCTGTCATTTCCTTGCAACGTCTGTTTGTCAGTTTCAACATGAGAATTGCAGCATTATAAAGTGGGGCTTCTGCTATGAACAAAAGATCAGAGCACGCTCTTGCGATGCCACAGACTGTGAGCATGGGTGGAAAGGTCCGATGCCGGTCAATCCAAGGGTTTCGAGTTCGGTCTAGCGTTTACAGCAGGCAAAACTACGTTCGAGAACGTTTAAAAAGAGAAATAAAACGATAGGTGAAAAACGGTAAGCGAAGCTTCCAAGAGCAGCTACTAGCTAGCGTAGTTCTTCCGGCGGAATGAGCAACCTACGAAAATGTGATTAATGCATCAAAAACCTTCGCGTAGAATGACATACTGTCTGCAGTCTTGCATGACCACCTGTAGGTTGGCGAGGACTGGGCCACAAAGGACTACTGATTAATTGTGCGTGCGAGAACACATTTGTGATCGCAAACTTGAAGCGGCCTACATAGAAAAATGATGTTGTAAGATCAATGTTCAAGTTGTCAGCCTTGATGCGACTGTGCACGCGGCGCGCCTGCGCGTTTTGCGTCCGTAGAATAGCATCAGTGGATCGGTAATTTTCCCATCAGTAGAATTTGTGACTTGCGCAGGGGTACTAGAGAGAGTTTGTGGTAGAGACAGAAGGACCAGGAACATAAACACATCTTTGAGATAACGGGGGACGTCGGTGATGGTATGAGTCGGCAAGTTTGCCATGAATGTAAATTCACCATGGACGTAGAGATGTTATAATGTCTGGAAGTAAAACGATGAAGGTGGTGTTACGGCTCTCTCCCGAGTCCCTAGTAATGCATAAGTATCACACAGTGGGGTTAGCAATATTTAACACTGGTTTGAATGTTATGGGAAACGTGAAGGTAATACTTAATATTTAG
>CAKNEV010000300.1:0-35338 GCA_930272055.1 Rhizopogon roseolus | reverse complement strand
AAATCGGTTCTTTTCGTTTGTTGATGGTGAAATGCGAGGTATCGGGCATTGCCACTTTAGATGGCCCTACCGCTTATTTATGTAATTGATCGGCCTGCACTACGTTAAACCTACACAAATGATTTAGGTACTTCATCTATGATATTCAGCAGAAAAACATTGCTGTCTTCCTTTGATGGAAAGCAGAAACAGGCGGTTGAAATGTGACAGACTAGACTGATGACATGGGATTATAAGTGTTGTTATCCGCGCCTAGACCAAGTGCAAGAGTGTAAAGATTATGAGGTATTGAATGATAGGGGCAGTGACAAAAGTGGAGCGGCGACGCGGCGAGCCCTTGCAAAGGACAGGGACTTGTTCAGTCGAATGAATAAAATCAGACTCTGTTTCGACCCTCTAGTACATGCATCCACAAAACAACGCATTCCTAACAAGTTAGCGAATGTAGTGACTCCCCCTATCTATGATTTGAATTACGAATCTCAACATCATCCTAATCAATGCAACCTCGGGGTCAAGCCCACCTTTGTCATCACCATAGTAGCCAAGGGACAATGTTCATTGGCCCAGCTTGCATACCAGGATGATTCCTAACAGGTCCAGCAGCGCCATCACAGCCTCAGGTGCAGGCTTCCGTGACACTGTTCCCATTCATAGTTTTGCTGCGGTCAAAGGAAAAAGCAAGGAAAAAGATATTACTACAAGGACAACGGGATCTCAAGATTCATGATGAGCTCCGCATATGAAGGATCTGACGAGCCACGGTGAGATTTGGCAAGCGAAAGAAAGCACCCTGTCATGCTCGATCACGTATCATTTCAAATGCGTGAGAAGGCCAGCACCTGGCTATGTTGGAGTGAGAAGACGTGAGAAGTCTTGCAATGCTTTCATTGCCTTCAGCTGCGGTGGATCCGACGCACGGGTTTCCAACGCCGGCTAAGTCATCGATCTATTCAAGTCATCAAAGGAATTGTCATTGCAATTAGGGCCGAGGATATTCAGGGCCTAAAACGCTGTTGTAATCTACGACTTGGCATACACTCCATAGATTGTGCCACGCGAGACCGATTCCTTATTTCTGAGCCAGCCTACTACGGGAGAGTGTTAGTAAAAGCTAAGATGTGCGTATACCAGGGAATAATGTACCTGATGACTATGGGGCGGGCTTAATCGGATTCATTGTTGTTTAAGACGAAGGATGCAAGGCACTGTCTGTAGCCGATGGTCCAGAAGACACCGTACGTTCGCCCGACGCTACGTCAGACCCTCCGACAAGTGGAGAAGGCGCTGATGCAACACTGATGGTGGTCTCATGCTGTGTTTGTGTAGTAGACGAGACTACCTCCGACTTGTTGTCATTCGGGGAGTGGAGCACGGGCTGGGCGACCGAGGAGAATGAAGGGATATGGAATGGTGGGGAATCTGGAGCATTCAACAGCGGAAGTGGATGTTTTGGATCGACAGTCCAGGAGGATGTACACTGTGGAGTAGGCGGAGGTGGATTCCTAGTGCGGTCAAATACAACCTCATCTGGAGTGTCCATAGCGCGGCTAGTACCGTAAGGAGATTGAAACGTGAACGTGAAAGACATTCCTTGTTAGACGCAGTTACGAATTGAGAGCAGGTAATGTTTCTCCCTCATCAAGAAGACCGAACTTTTATACTGTACTAGCATGCGACACGCTGTGGATCCCCAGTTTGTTGACGTCCACAACCACCGGATGAATGCGATTGTGTTGGAGTGGACATTGCACATGCAGAATCCACTGGAGGAGTGCCCATTGTTCCACGGTTGATAATTGTTCCACTGCTGTAAGTGAAACATACGCTTTGTGAGTTGTGGCTTTGACGACACTTACGCTTTGAATTGTTCGCAACTTCATACATTGTTGCGAAATGATCGGACTGCAATCACATCTCTGCATCAAGTTCTGCACCTAGAAAAAAGCGTCTAACAAAGGCACTCACCAGACCTTGTCCTTACCTCTCTATCACAAAATATCTTCTCTTCTCTCGAAATCGGTTGAAGATTTAAAAGTGGATCACGTTCTTCGCTGTTTCCTTTCCGGTTTAGTGAACGGCTTGAAGCTCACGACCCTACGAGAGATCGGGGAGGTAGGGAAACCCTTTCAGATCGGCTGTCCATCAAAGCAGCCATTTGTCCAATACTATGGATATGGAGTCTCTCCCGCGCATCTTATCTTGTTCGCAGAGGATCACTACCCAGATGGATTTGCCCAATCGAAACGACAAAGGCTACAATTCCACCGCCATCAGGCGAGCATATGGCATTATTCGAGATTGGAAGCGCGTTGACACTTTAGTGAAGGGTGTGCAGGTGCTGCCGGAGTGCCTCGCAAGTATGTACCATGAAACGACGATCCCGAGGACCTTGAAATCGATCTCGTGCTTTGTGTACTCGGATCAAGAAGATGCCTTCGAAATTCGAATGGCGGCCTGTGCAGGTGAAGATGAACTTCTTAACCGAACTGATTGGACCTGGACGGAAGTGGTACCTGAGTTGCAAGTTTGCAGATTGCGTGAGTCATACAGCTGCGTCGTGACCCGTTAGGAACGAGCAATGAGCATTGTGGTGACGAAAGTAATATATGAAATCATATTTCACCTCGAGGTTCCGGTTCTGCAGACTGGATAACGTATGTAGCCAGAGGATAAGCGGTGTATGTGCGTTAGTGTGAGTTGAGCTGATGGATTTAAGGATGTATACAGTATACTGGCGCCTCCAGTATGAAGTCCTTCTTGAGATTCATGACGTCGGCGAAATCAGTAAAAGTTCAAGTCATCCATTTCAAACTGTGATCCCCAGTCGAAACGCCCCGGAGCCAGATCACAGTACTCAGGGGCCACTTCAGTAAGTCATGGATACTCCGCCATGCTGCCTTCAGTTCAAACAAGCGTGGAACTCATTTTAAAGTGAAAACTTGCAGGGAAAACGATCGATCGAATAGCCAAAATTACATAAACGCACTTCGAAATGGCAGTTTCAAATCCGTCCCACGGAGGATAGGCGCAGTTGTCGTCAAATGTGGAGTGGAGCCTGAGGTGCTTACCGGTGGCGTCCAATGGCCATTGTGGGCGAAGACTCGAGCTTCTCTTGTTTGTAAGTCGTACCGCTTTCAGTCTATAAGGAAAGGATGGGATGGGACAGGCGTGCGGAAACGATCGATTTGGGGATATTGAAAGGAGATGCAGGGAAGATGCAGAAGAGCGCAGCAAGCCAACCTGGGAGCGACGGGCGCTGATGTCATCATTTCTCAGTCGCCACTTGAGCTATGCATAACAACATGGCAGTAGTACAAATTTGTCAACTGTCAACGAGAAGGAAGACAATAGTGTTTTATATTTGAACATCTTGAGGTACGGGAGCCAGTGTACGTCGTCAACGACAAGTGTGAAAAGTAGCTACTTACGTATGGAGAAAAGTACAATATCCTACAAGCATTGCATTGCTGACAATAAAGTATATAAAAGTATAGATATCAGCAGCAGCAGCATCAAAACTAAGCGAACGAAGTTCCAGAGGACCGCACTATAAAGCGGCCTAGTAGGAATAGGAGGAGGAATGGAAGGATGGGAATTATGTATACAACTAATGCGATATGTGTGCTTGTGCAGTACATAATACACGCGGGTTCGTGTTCATTGGCGGGTATTTTGAGACGGTGGTTCGAACGTGGGGCTATTAGAAAGCGCTCGTCAGACTCTGGTGATAATGATGCATGGGCATAGATAGGGACAGTGGCGTTCCCCAGGGCTCGGGCATGCGCGCGGGGCTGATAGAGTGGGAGTGCAAGTGTGAGATAGATTGGGATGACGTGAATGATGTTGGCATTGGCTTGGACGGTGAGAAGGCAGGATGTCGTAAGGAGACCATGGATGAGCGCCGTGTGCGCTCGCCTATGGGTACGTGAGGAGATAGGTTGTGTTGGGGAGACAGACTCTGGAGGAATGACATGTTCATGAGATGGCTAGGGAATGCCGACGGTGGTTGTGAGAATTCAGAGTGCGGAGCTAAACTCGTTGACATCGTGTACAAGGAGGAGGTAGGAGGTGAGATAACAGTTGATGGGATGAGAGCCATATGTGACTGATCTTCCACTGGTGAATTTTCTGGCGACGATTTCAACTGGCGGACGGCATCATGGATGCGACTGCGAAGTTCCTCCGCTTGGTGTGGCTTGTAGGAGTTGTAGCCCATTGGCCAGCAGAGGGTTTTGATCCAGGTCTCCATGATATGAGGCGTCCACTGAACGCCGTTGAGCTTTGTTCCATGACGGAGCATGGCGACTATGTCGGTGGGATCTTCTTTCTTGTACCGGACGAGCTTGAGTGCAACACCCCAAAACATGGTGACACTAATGACCACGAGGCCAGGCGATTCATAGACAGTGTTCATATCGATGTTGTTCGGCTGCTTGGAGTCGTGATATATGGGGTCGTATAACTGCCCTTGTTGACTGGGGGTGGATTATGAGGCGGGCGCTGGAGGGGCACTTGAAGAGTCACTCACTTTCTGGCGAAGGGAAGGGCGACGTCTGGGTCTGCGTTCATCCAGTCGGTGCTATGAGGACATTTGAGTTGGCAAAAATGTCGCGGGGAATGTGGTGGGAGGATTGACATACCCTATGTTGAACTTTGCGGCGACAGCGTTTATGCAGCGCTGCAAGCGCTGTTCAGCGTCGTAGACTCCTCGCTTCCGCCATTCATGTCCAAAGGCACGGCGTATGTAGTCAACATCCCTGGTAGTTCTTCTAGAACTAGAGGCAGAGAGGAATGGGTGTAGAATCATGACTGCGCCACCATGGATGAAGAGACGTATTTGGCACCCGAACTCCTGGAAGACGAGGACGGAGAGGTCATCAAGGAGGGATATGATAGACTCTCTGCCGAGTTGAACTTCATTGTGTGACGACAGATACGAGGACATATGTGCGGGGAAAGAAAGTCTAAGCCTCGTTGCTGGTGCCACCAAAGTTTGAACGAAAGCTCCTTTTTGAGGAAGGGTGGGTGGTATGGATGGTCTTTTGTTCAGTTGGACCCCGATTATATCTCCTCCGCTTAAACTCGGGAATAGACGCTTACATATACCCTTCATGCTTCCAAGAGTATAAGTTGCTCCATTAAAGCTAGATCGGAAATGTTCGCCGGTCAACCAGTGCAACCGTAAGTAACACACTCAAACATGCTTTTTCAACGTGTGAGGTACATATGCGGCGTCACTTCGCACGATTAGTTTCAACGAGTTGAGGTCCCAGTAACTGCTGATCAGGCTGTTCAAATCAGCTGCCCGTCGTCTTTGTGGCTCTTGAAAAAAGGGCGGTGTAACGTTGGCTGACCCTAATTCAAACAATAAGCGTCATTGAACGTTTTTGACCGGTGGGATGACCCGCGTGACTCATCAGAACCCACACACACGTACCATGACAGGGAGCGGCTCCCACAACGGACTCACAGCACTCAATCAGGGTTCCATCAGAGCAATTGACAGTCACTCAGTGCATAGGATCACATCTGGCCAGGTAGTCATCGACCTACAGACGGCGGTGAAAGAACTTGTCGAAAACAGTCTTGACGCCGGTGCTACAAATATAGGTACTTCCATCACTGCCAATTGGTAGTATTGGCTGTTTCGCTCATCTCCACTAGAGATCCGGTTTCTTAACTATGGACTCAAGTCAATTGAAGTTGTCGACAATGGATGCGGCATCGCCCCAAAGGATTATCAAAGTGTCGGTAAGCATTAGCTACTCCACCTTCCATATCCTTACTCATCGCACCGAAGCCTTGAAACACCACACTTCCAAACTAGCCGCATTCGAGGACCTTTCAACCGTCTTGACCTTTGGATTTCGCGGAGAAGCCTTGTCCTCGCTATGCGCTCTTAGTGATAGTGTTATTCTCACCACGGCTACAGTTAATGAGGCCCCGATGGGTACCGTGCTCGAAATGGATAGGAACGGAGCACTTAGGAATTCCAGTTCCAAGGTGGCAAGGCAGGTATGTTCGTAGCAGATATCCACAGCACCTGGCATGATGCTGTCGTCCGCAGCGGGGAACCACTGTCGCCATTTCTTCTTTGTTCAATCCTCTACCAGTTCGACGTAAGGAGCTCGAGAGAAATGCAAAGCGCGAGTTTTCAAAGGCTCTGAACTTGCTGTATGCATATGCTCTGGTTCCTTGCGCAAACGAGAATAGGGGTGTACGAATGGCTGTGAGCAATCAACCAGAGGGAGGGTATGTTTCTGTATTATCTGTGCCAGCCATGAAGCTAACCACTCCTGTAGCCGCAAAACTGTACAGCTCAAAACTGATGGAACGCCTTCCGTCAAAGCGTCAGTCACAGCATTGTGGGGGACAAAGGCACTTGACAATGTCGTCGACCTTGATCTTTCATTTGATGTCCAAACGGAGAAGACAGTTTTGCGCCGTCTTGACAAGGAGAGGTACTTTTTCCCTATTCTGATGATCAGCGGCACTCAATATGGCTTATCTCCAGTGCTAGCGCCACTACTGTCAAAGTACGCGGCTTGATTTCAAAGTTTGCTGTAGGGGCAGGCCGCACAGGAAGTGACCGCCAATATTTCTATATCAATGGACGTCCCTGTAATCCTGGGAAGGTAGCCAACATGCTGCCTTTGGCATCGCCACCCTGACCCCATGATTTTCCACAGATTCAGAAGGCATTCAATGAGGTATACAAATCTTTCAGTGCTGGCCAGTTCCCTTTTATCATTGCAGACTTCATTTTACCTACTCGTGAGTGTCCCACACCTACGTTGCAACTCGTCCTGACCGAAGAGCAGATGCATGCGATGTTAATGTCAGTCCCGATAAGCGTACCATCTTTCTCCACAGCGAGCAGAATCTAATTCAAGCTCTCAAGGTACAGACGAAGTTTATTCTCACGTGCGTTTTCTCACGCCTTTAAAGACAGCTTTGGAGGAAGCTTTTGCTTCATCTCGCTCGACGTTCGATGTCGGCACTCAGCCATCGCAACAACCGACTTTGCACCCGTCATTTACGCCAAAGACTTCGGCTAGGACAACAAGTACCGGAGCCGCTAGCCGCTCTGTCCGCAACGTTGAAGCTAACCTAGACGAGGAGGATGATCCCATGACTATGGGCACCCCTCACTTACTTCTTGATCCCGAGCCGGTGCCACCAACGCACAATCAACTCGACCGGGCAGTACCGAACTTGCCCCTCGCGCAACCCGACATGAGCGGATCAGCACAGCCACTGTTCCTTCCCGATCCCGAGGTCGAAGGGGACGGGGACCGAGCTAATCCCTCTGACGAAACTGATGGAGCACAAGAAAAGGAACAAGAAGACCGCCCGCCTGTCCAGGAATACGTTGTTAGTGCCGCTGATCGCGCACGTGCCTTACGTGCACTCCGTCAATCAAGGAAACGGTTCGGGATCCAAGCATCCGTGGTACAGACTGTTTTAAGCAACGGTGAAGATGATGAGGAGGGCGAGGGCGAGGACGGATCTGGCCGTGAACAAGTTGTTAGCGCCGCTGATCGCATACGTGCTTCACGGGCGCTTGGCCAAACGAGAAAACGATCCGCGGATCAGGCGCCTGTGGTACAGGCTGTTTTAAGTACCAAGGGCGCTTCGTGGAACCTTGGGCGGTCTGGCGATGGCGAGGATGATGGTGACGGTCCGAGGAAGAGGCTGCGTTTGGCTCAGCAGGATAGGAGGGTGAGCTTTAGGTCTACACTGAGTCAGTTTGCGAGGGCTGGAAGTAACGTGTCCAAAACCTCTGGAGATCGGCTTGAAGACCCACGCGGGGGGATCGATGGTGCTGAAGAGCAAGACGAGTTGATGGAAGACGATGATGACACAGCGACTTTACCACCCAAGACCAGAGCGAAACAGACATCAAGTCGCGCTAGAAGAACGTTTGAAGAGACTGTCGTTTTATCTGACGATGAGGATCCTATGGATATCGAGGTCTCGGCACACGTCCATCCGTTGACACATCGTGAGGCACTAGAACTGGCCCCTCAAGCAATAACAATAGATGAAGACGTTCCTGGTATCATTGACCTCGCAGAAGATGACCTCAGCATGACTCTCGTCGATGCCGACGCGAACTCACCAACAACTCATTCGCTTAAGGACCATTTCCAGCCAATAACCCTGCGCTGTGACCTCGATAAGATCCGTCATACATGGGTGCATCTCGGGACAACCAAACCCACAACTCCAGGGCCCACCAGGACAGCTACCCAAATCCGCGATGCGCTTGACGCGGCCAACGTTGAAAATATAGAGGATGATACCAAAGCTTCAGCAGCTCTTTCCCGCCTCATATCAAAGACGGACTTCAACAAGATGCAAGTCATCGGACAATTTAATTTGGGTTTCATCGTCACGCGGTGGCGGAAATCTGAAGCAGGGCTGGACGATTTGTTTATCATAGATCAGCATGCGGCGGATGAGAAGTATAATTTTGAGATGCTTCAGCAGACGACTGTCATTGAATCACAGAGGCTTTTCAGGTAAGTGGAATATGATCATGATAGTGCGGGTAGGCGGTTGATTGAGGTGGTACAAAGACCTGAGCGATTGGAATTGACGGCTGCGGATGAGGTTTTGGCAGTAGAGAATATTGATGTGCTGAAGCGGAATGGTTTTGAAGTTGTCCGTCAAGGCGATGATGGCGAAGAGGAGGGTAGGCTGCATCTTGTAGCGCAGCCAATGAGCAAGGATACTGTTTTCGATATGCAAGGTATAACTTGATTGCGTCAACATATAATGGTTTATGCTAACATCCGTCTGTAGATCTCGAGGAGCTTATCCATCTTATGCGAGACCGTCCCGTAGGAACAATGGTGCGATGTTCCAAGGCGCGAGCCATGTTTGCCATGCGGGCGTGTCGTAAAAGCGTTATGATAGGGAAAGCGTTGAGCATAAACAGGATGACTTCGGTATGCACAGCCACGCCACTCCATAGCTCGCCTCTGACCTGAGCTTTGTCGGCAGATCGTACGGCATATGAGTACTATGGATCAGCCATGGAATTGTCCTCACGGCCGACCAACAATGCGCCATGTCTCTGACTTGACCTGTTTTGCGAGGTATAACGCATTGCCACGCATGGTCGATTGGACTGCGTTCGGAGCCGGAAGTGCTTAGCTTTGACTTTTCCAGGGTCTTGTTTCGGGTCTTGTGTCTGGCAGGTTCATCTCCCGCGTTTATACCATGATCACTACTATTATCTATACTTATCTTACTACATTGCGGATCTATACGTATATATCTTTGAGGTAAATAGTCGACGTGCGGATATCAGTTGTATTGTTTGTCGACTGTCGTGCTGAATTTCTTGACCTCTGATAACGAGGCGCCCAACGCGAAGGGATCGGGTCTCATGACGCTGTCCCTGTCAATAGGCCGGTTGGACTGATGGAAAGTACTAACTGATAGCGCCGATTATAGTGTTGTTGTCATGACGGCAGTATGAGCACTGGTAGTAGTATGTAGCTGCGTAGGGGGGGAGATGTCGACGTCGTTTGTCCATGTTGGAATTATTCGCTCCGGATCATATTCGAGCGCAAATCGGAACTTCGCACTGCCATGTTATTCAGTGTACATAGGTACTCATCGGATCGGTAAACTAGAATTAGCGAAGAGTAGTATAAAAGCTGGTCAGTAAGTAGAAGTAGAGTCGAGTCGAAATAGATCGATTTCCACAGTCCACACCCGATGTGGCTGTGAGAATTACAATGTCGCTGATCATCGATTTTATCATCCGCCTTGGATGATCGTCAAAGTGAGTCTGTTCATCAGCCTGAGCGCTGGATAGCAAAATCACTTTGGCGGGTACGGAAAGGTACCCGAGACACCAGGGTGGGCGGAAAACGTTCGAATCAGAAGACTTGTCGGGCAACCTTCGTGAAGGCAACATGTGTTGTCTGTATCAGTATCGGTTACTATTGTGTGTTACAGTCATGACATGGAAGTCGAGCACGTGCAGTGTGCACCCATATCAATTGAGCCACCTACTCGCACCTGACCGGCGTATACAATATACGCCTCACATGTTTTGCACCTACTACCGTGACAGGCTAAAGCGGCATCATGACTCATGATCATATCCGCCGGTCCACAATGAGTACTGCTAGTTGAGTGGTGGGCACTAATTCGTGGTCCGCCGATAAGGAGCTTCCAACTCATCACCGACCTATGAAAAAAGGAAGTTACGATATGGGCGCTTGTGGGCGCAGTTAGCGCAGACAGATAATTCAATTCACAACATGATGCGCCAACAAAAAATAATAAGGCACTTTCAGCTAATCGGTGACAATACAAGTGATCCTATCAATTCAGTTAAGTATTTCTTTTCATCCGACTGACATTACCATGCAGGCTTGAAGAACATGACTTTTTTTCCCGTAGTGTAGAGCAGACAGTCCGTACTGTATGTGTGGCGGGGATATTTACGCGAGAAATCTGAGTTCAAAGTAAAAGGAGCTAAATAATCTCTCTGGATTCTGGCATGATTGAGTCACGATAATCAGCGATTCGCCCACAAAACGGAGGTTCGATGTCGGTACTACGCTTGTCGCTGTCAGTTGAGTTACAGACGGTGATTCAAATCACGTTAATATATGAACCTACGTAGCACTTACAGGGTTTTCCCACTCACGAGCACTGAGTCACAGCACAACACTTGTTGGTGAGCGAAGAGATTCTTTACAGTGAATTTTTTCATCCTCATTTGATTGTCGAATTGAGAAGCATTCAGCCACGACGATGCGAGAACTCGTTGAGGCTGTCGAGGCATGGGACTTCACATCTGGCGATCCCGCGTTTCACCACACTGCCATCATATGGAAAGAGGGTGATAATTATTATCAATTCGATTATCCTGAAAGAACCCAATCATTTGATCTCGACAATCTTCCTGCCACCACTCCCATTCCAATGCATATTTTCAAGGGCCCATGGCATGCATCTTTTACTGAACTACCTCCTTTGGCTCCAGCCGACTCTTTTCTAAAGCGTCCATGCATACGCCTGTCCTCAGAAAAGCCGGTCAAGCCTGACACCCGGTGACCATTTGGTCGAGGAGGCCAAAATCTACGAAATCCTCAAGCAGCACCCCCACCCTAACATCTGCACTTACTACGGGTGCGTACGTGAGGGGGATTATCTTACCGACATATGCTTGAAAAAATATGGACGCACACTCGTGAACGCGGTCTGGGAGAAAGACCCCACCTTGAACCACGCCGCAATTATGAGTGGCATTTCGAAGGGGCTCCAGTTCCTACACGAGACACTCGGTCTTGTGCACAATGATATCAACCCCACTAACATCATGCTCGATGACGCAGGGGATCCTGTCATAGTCGATTTTGACTCTTGCATGCCTATAGGAGAAAAGATAGGGCAGGGCAGAAAAATGGGGTCATTTGGGTGGACACTGCAACCGTTACCGACCTTCTCTCTTCCTGAAAACGATATATACGGCCTGACGAACTTTTGGCAGGGAGACGGACATAGAGGTAGGTGTTTGCATTGTTTTCTGCATCCTATCCTGACCGCGTGACTGCTCCACAGATCATTATAATGAAAGAGGATCGACCTAAAGGGTGGAATATAACAATATTTGGCTGCTTGCACTTGAAAATGAGCAGCAAAGAATAAGCATTACAGTAGATATGATTGAGCGAGATCGGTCTGTACAAAACGTCGAATGCAGTCTAACAAGCATCACGAGCGAATGTTAACGTAATTCGAGAGACGACAGACACGCAACTTCTCGATGGTTTTTTTCCACACACCAGGGCCACACGTGATTCAGCGAGGAATTGCATTAGGAAGTAACCCGATCGGCTGTGAGAATTATAATGTCGCTGATCATTTATCGATATTTATCATCCGCCTTGGATGATTGTCAAAGTGAGTCCGATGTTCATCAGCCTGAGCGCTAAACGACAGAATCACTGTCCACGGATAGGCGAAAGTATCCGAGACAGTCTTCTGACTCGGACATCGTCCACCCACCCTGGTTGTCGGGCAAGACCAACCTCCGTGAAGTCGACGTGTTGTTTGCATCACTATCAGTTACTATTGTGTGTTACCTGGATGCGAACTGGCAACCTGAACTTCGCAGTATTTATTCGATGTTCGGTTTATGGTTTTGAGAGATTGCCCCATATTATTTTTTTTCGAACATACAGTGTAATACCGCTCCTTGACCCACCCATAACTTGTGTTGTGAAACTCTGTGTCACAAGATCATCATGGTTTAGTCTAGAGCACTTTTGTACTAATCCTCATACGTTATCGCAGGAAGTTTTTCAAGGAAATGAGTAAACCGGGAGTGTCCGAACGGTGCTCGCGATGTGTTTTGCAGCTCAGGGCCAAATAGTCTTTTGTTCGTCACAGCTTTGAACTTCCTCTGGCAAAGGCAGCCGCTCTATGTCCTGCCGACTCCTCGGAGACATAACACGTTGAAATCGTAGCAACTTGAACAATACTCAAGATGGGTGAGTCTCGCAAGCAAATCAGAGTTCTAAACATCCCTTCAAGTGAATTTCAGGTCATATCTAAAAGGATAATTTGTCCAGTTCTGATAATCATGATGATCGAGCTAGGCTTCACTTGAAAGTCACACAAGGTGAGAACACCTGACTTCTGTTTGTAATAAGAAGCTGCGTATTAACAAAGTCAAATATAGCCTATTGTCCAGTATGGTTAACTCTTCGTACTCAAATAGTTCCAACCGCACCTTCCACTGACCGGGCACCCGATTCCTTTGCTTGATGCTGCAAACCCAAACGTCATATAACTCGATGGCTTTCGGTGTTAGATCTTTGATTGGTTTTCGAGGCCATTCATTGGCATTCAACGTTAGGTCATTGGTTGCAAGCGAAGACCAAATTACTCCTAGAACTGATCGGCCGCGTCGACCGACAAACTTATGTTTTGTTATCGTCTAAGTAGCGTGTTTTGGATCTCAACTGGCAGAGCTATGTACGTCTTGTGGCGTCCGCTTTATCACTAAACCATTTATAAAACCATGCCTTGTCGTAAAATTCCGCATCGCATGACCTTTTACGCCCATGACAGACAGCCAGAAACCGACCTTGACTCTTGGGAATGTTCAAAATATTGAATTCCAGGATGGTCAAAATCATTCCGCGACCTCGGAATTGTCGAATGGGTTCATCGCGCTCGACGTAGAACATGCAGCAGTGGAAGATGATCCTCGAATATGGTCAGACGCAAGAAAAGTGCGTGTTTTGGTCTGCGTGTAACTAGAGCTACATTGAACACCTTGCAGAATGCTATATTGTTCATGATATCCGGAGCCTCAATGATTGCGGGAATGTCAGCGAATATACAAAATCGTGAGTTGTGCCCTTGGTTCTGTTCGGGTCAACGTCGGTTGAACGCCCAGGAACCAGCCGCCAATGCTCAGATTGAGCAGCAACTACATGCCAGCAGTGGAGACATCAGCCTGAGTCTGGCTGTGTTCATTCTTATCCAGGGCCAATTTCCTCTCATTTGGAGCGCGATTAGCGAGATAAAAGGGCGCAAGGTTTGATTTCCAGCTCTCTCGACTCAGAGGACGTCATTTAAGAATATCACTGATTTTAGCTGGTGTACCTTTTATCCATCGTACTTTTTGTGCTTGCATCTGCAATCGTAGCCGTGTCAAGGAGCATTGGCTTATTAATCGGCATGCGTGCTTTGCAAGGCGCGGGGTAGGACAGTTCCTTAATTTCTCAATACATCGCTCACTTGCAGTAGGTCAAGTGCAGTTTGGGCTATCGGAGCTGCTACTCTGGCCGACATATACGAGCCACATCAACGAGGTACAATGATGGGTGTCTACTATGCTGCACCCCTGCTCGGTCCTTCATTGGGGCCGATCATTGGTGGCGGACTTACCCAAGGCTTGGACTGGCGGGCAGTCTTTTGGCTCTTAGTGATCTGGGGGATTATAATCATCGTAGCATTCCTTTTCTTGTTCAAAGACACTTTCAGGAAAGAGAGGAGTGTGACCTACCAGAACGTATTGAAGAGGAGAATCCGAGCACAACTGCTGTCAGAAGCAAAGATCGAGTCGCGGAAGGTTTCCGACGAGGAGTCGAAGGAGGATAGAGAAATACAGCCAGGTTCAAAGGATATCGAAGCACTGCGGACGGTCATACCAGCATCAGCCATCAAGGAAATAAAACTATCCGTTGCTGATATCAACCCTTTCCCGGCGTACATGTCGATTCTTAGCCACAAGAATAACGTTGCTATATTGCTACCGTCAGGTGAGTGCCTCCACTAATTATTACAGAAAGTTATTTTGAACAACACCTATTCCCTCATGCTAGGTTTACAATTTGGATTCAGCTTTACCATCACATATACATGCGCAAGGACATTGGCGATGCATTACAATTATGATGCTTTGAAGACCGGCCTTGTTTTACTTGCCTACGGTCTTGGTGAGTAAACTATAAGCAGACGTTAATGACCTGCCTGACAGATTTATCTTAGGCTGCGTAAGCGGCAGCATATTCGGTGGTCGTTGGTCTGATCGGACACTTTCTCGGTTGAAAGCAACAAATGGAGGGAACAGCTTTCCAGAAGTAAGTCCCCATCTCTAGCACCGTCTCCATGCGGCTGACCCGAATCCGTGTAGATGCGCCTCGAGAGTACGAAGGTCGGCATGGTATGGTTACCTCTGTCCATCATCGGATACGCTTGGGTGTGCCAAGAACGTGTCAACATCGCCGCTGTATGTGTGATGTTGTTCCTCTGTGGATTATTTTTAACGTACGTTCTTTCCTCCGTTGTACAATGTCTTTTCCTCTGAGCGATGATAGATGGATCTACACGAGCACGCTGGCATACATTGTCGATGCGAACGTCGGTCGCTCATCGACAGCTGTGGCGGCGAATAGCTCATTCCGTGGTCTGTTTGCTTTTATCGCCGCCGAGATTGCTGTTCCTCTACAGGTGAGTCAATATAATCTCTCGCAGAATATCAGAGCCGAGGTCAACGTAGGATTCTCTTGGTGACGGCGGCTTGTATACACTCTGGGCGGGCGTGATGGTCGTCACCGAATGCATGATTCTCCTGGTATTGTACAAAGGCAGGAAGTGGAGAGAAGCCAGTATTGAGCAGGAGAAACAGAAGCTGGAAGCTATGTAGACGAGGTGCGTAGCATGCTTCCACCTATTTTCTTTGTTGAAACGGATGAAGGCAAGCATGCGCAAATTGTCAATCGTAGGAGAGGAGGCTGTTGTGAGCATGTTGCTGTGCATGGCCATGGCAAACACTGCACTTCCTTCCCCACTTTCTTCTTTTAGAGAATTGTCTAGATGACGTTTAAGACGAATGAGGGTATTTGTAAGGGATTCGTGTATTTGCGTTTTTACCAATGTCAACCCTAAAACAACTCTTTGTTCACATAAGCCCCGGGCCGTGACACTTCCAGCCATGCAGAACATCGTTTAACCTGGTGCACAGTTTTTCAAATGCCCTTTCACCTCAAATCTAGTACTCAGAAATCTTCTCTCCAAGTCCCATGTATGTATTCATCAAGATCTCGACGGCTATCAGGTTCACGTACAGTGTTCAGTTGACATTGACAACGACATTTTAGGCCCAAGAGAGAAGGTGAGCTGCGAGGGCGGGAGGGCAGCCTCGCTGAGGATGGGCGTCTCGGGGTGCTGCAGGACCCAGACGGTCAAGGTGCGAGGCGTTGAATCAATCCTTGATGAAATTGAGAGAGGAGGGTGGGTGAAATGAACGTCGAGCACGATTAAGAGAGTGACAGCGGACGATTGTCGCGGCACAAGAACAAGAGCGTAGATGCCGCAACTTCTGTTCGCTCGGAAACAATACTCTAATCCTTCGCTCGTGCCTCGCTACATAATAGAGTCGTGACCTTCCATCATCATAGGTCTAGTAGTTGCGGGGTACTAATAAGCTCCTCGAGATCTGCAGGCGAAAATGACTACTTCATTCGCAATCACAGCGAGGCAACCTCTGAGTCAATAGCACAATTGACTTTGTTCGTTAAACAAAGCAGTTGTTGGAGTTCGTGGTCACATGACGAGCTCGACGCTACTGTACAGTTGTGGCTTAAACCTTATTTCGCCGGTTTTCGTAGTGCGTAGGGACTTTTGTATTCCTTACGCATTTCTTACGGGTTCCCCGAAAAACCTGAGTTGGTATTACTTCGGAAGCATGCGCCTGAGACTGCGGAAACTCAATAGCAGTGAGTGCTTGTGGGCGCCTAACATTCGTAGTAGTAGTACGTAGCCTTAATGATCTTTCGCTCAGGTCACAGTTGTTCCCTGAAGGAGTTTGTCTATTATGCACGACTGCATTATGATATACACATAGGAGTAACAGTGTGGTTACAGTGTTCCAACACACGAGAGTATCGAGTGTACTGGTAGCTTTCAATCATGGCGCTTAGGGGGTATCTGAACAATGTTGATGCGCGTGTGAAAATTTTAAAACTGAATTGACTCAGGGAATCCGTGATATTGCCGTACTTTTGTCAGTGCAATGCTTCTTTCCTGTGTATACATTACATAAAGCAATATGAAGCAATGTGAAAGTCTGAAATGATGTCATTCCGGCTCTTTTATCATGCTTTGTATTGTAATATATAGGAAAGAAGCAGCGAGCATCGCACCCGCGAAATACACAAATTCAATCTGTGGCTCACCGGCGGCCAAGCCTAGTACTGCCGCCTTTCAATGAATCAATGAGTTGATCTTGGATGGATCTACAAGGAATCAGACTTTATGAAAAGGAACGACTATCTTCCTCCTTCCATGACTCATGAGTTTGTAACGTTGTGACAAACTTCAATAACGCTCACTTCGGCCCTTTCTCCTTTGGTGATATTCATCCTGTTCTAGTAGTGACTTATACTCCACCAAAGAGTTATCACCAAGTTCGGCATTAACAGTATTATTTCCATACGCTGAGGGCCTCGTCATCATCGTGGATGACTTGCTTGCCCAGTACCTCCCCTTCCAGCCCGCGTCAAGGGAAATTTGCCATACGGTAACCTTATCCTGAAGACATATGAACTGCAGATACCTGACATCCCTCACATATTACCCGTGGAAGACTCTTTTGAAGACTCTGTTGAAATAAGCGTCTGTATAGAGCATTCCTTAAAATGAGAGAAATGTGAGTAGTGTCTGACGGATCAGGAGGTGAGTGCTATGACGGTGCGTCACGGTGGTTTCTTCGCAGGTTCAAGAATACTATTGAATGCGTCCGTGCATGCAAGAAAAAGTTGACCCCGTGCCGTGAAGTATGAACGGAGGAGTCGGAACAACAGCGGTCACACCTGTAAGTTTGTAGCTCGCCGGTGTCCCGCTTTGAAATTCCTTCGCTGTCAAAACTCACCCAATGACCGCCACTATCAAGCTCTTATCTTCCTCTCTAGCACATCCCTACATGTATCTTCAGGGTATATATAGTCGACGTGCGAATACTACATGCGGCTTGTCTTTGTCGTCTAGCTGAAACTCTCAACCTCTCTGTGCATCTGCTGAGCAATGTCGATTCATTCTCTGAAACGCGAGTGCGCTAATCTCGCTTGGGACAACAGGTACATACTTCTGAAACGGCACGTTCCACTTGCCGCGCCAAGTTTGACACACATTGCACAGCATTCCCCCTGCACTGCATGTCAAGTCAGGCGATGAAATCACATTCGATTGTCTAGACGCATCGAACGGGCAGCTGACTGCGGAGTCCACAGTCCTATCTCTAGGAACCCTGAACTTTGCGCTGTTAGACCAAGTCAACGGGCCCATATACATTGATGGCGCACAGCCTGGTGACACACTCCAAGTTGACGTTCTGCGTATCGATAACCCTGAATGGGGATGGACGGCGCTGATCCCGGGCTTCGGGCTTCTTGCGGATGAGTACCCGGAGCCAGCGCTGAAGATCTGGAAGTTGGAATCAGGCCCAGAGGGAGGGTATGCGTGGTTTGATAAGGAAAAGGGTATAAAGATCCCTCTGAGGCCGTTTGCTGGAGAGATGGGGGTCGCGCAGAAGAAGAAGGGAGCTTTTTCAACCATTCCGCCGTATCATACGGGGGGAAATATTGATACTAAGCATATTACGGTGGGTTCGACGCTCTTTCTTCCAATCGAGGTGGAGGGCGCGCTGTTCAGCATCGGAGTGAGTAGTGTTTGTGTTGTGATATGATTTATAAATCAGCATTCCTAGGATGGGCATGCCGCACAGGGAGACGGAGGTGCGTCGCGACTCGCCAGGAAATGCCAGAGTAACTGGGTTGGTAAACAACTGATCTGATGTGTATAATTGCATTACGTCAACAGAAGTATGTGGTATGTTCGATCGGCCTCCCAAATACCGATCAACCCTGACTCGATCGTCTATGCGACAGGAACGGCAATCGAGACACCAATGAAAGTAACTGTGCGGCTCTCAGTACGGAAAGATAAGCCGTATACGAAAACCCCACATTTCAGCACGGCGGTTATTGCGAACAGCAAGCCGGAGGTGGAATACTATTGTACCACCGGCATCGACTCGGGTATGATTCGTATTGATAAGATTGGATCAACTGTTGATGCGGCTGTTCCGGCCGGGTAGATATCAAAGAGGCAACAAGGGCAGCTGTTAGGAATATGATTGAGTTTTTGGCCGCGGAGTATGGACTGGACAAGGTTGAAGCGTATATGCTATGCAGCGTCGCGGGTGATTTGAGGATGCATGAAGTGGTGGGTGATTTTGGAACTAAAATAGCTAGTTTTTCACTAAAGTTTACGTTCTGCTCCCAGGTGGACATGCCAAACTATGTGGTACGTAG
Source organism: Rhizopogon roseolus (assembly GCA_930272055.1). Classification (NCBI taxonomy): domain Eukaryota; kingdom Fungi; phylum Basidiomycota; class Agaricomycetes; order Boletales; family Rhizopogonaceae; genus Rhizopogon; species Rhizopogon roseolus. The sequence continues at coordinate 16,475 of CAKNEV010000300.1, read as the reverse complement.
TATTGTGTCGGCATCTTGATCATCAGAGACGGTAGACTGATTGGGATATATGTAGATTGGTATGATGATGCCGAAGTCCGTACTTGGATCATCAAAGCATCAAGCCTGAAGTGGAGTAGCGAGATGGGTGGTGTTGAAATAGCTGAAGATAATTCGAGGAATCGTATTGGGTACCCACTGAGCATAAGTTGCGTTACCGTCGTCTGAAGTATATGGAATCACAACTATGATCGGCAGTGGTCTCAGAGGTGCATATGTGTCTCGCAATACAGCTTTCGTAAGGATGTAGAAACCCCCAAGTCTTTCGGAGGATGTGATGGCTCCCGATTGGATAACGTTCCACTTCCGTTGAGTGTATAGGATAACGAAATAGTTTGAGCAATCAAGGCGAGATTGACAGCGACATGGTAGAAAAACGATGAGCAGGATTAATAATTCATCGATCACCGGGCGCATTACAACTTCCGAGTTTGGTATGGACTCCGATACCTCCTCCGAGAAGATTGAGGTTCCTGGAAAGGAAAAGATCTGAGTAATTAGATCTGGCGGGCCAGAGGATCTCCTTTTTAATGGCTACAGCGCTTGTCCGCGCCTCGCCCTGCTCAACTTGATCGCTTTCTTCTCTTTCTTCATTTCTTCATACATGGCTCAACCGCTTTCTCGATCCTCTGCTGAAACATTTTCCCCCCTCAAGAAGCCTGTGCACGATGATGCGTGGTCAAACATATTCAAGCCACCTCCAAACGAGACTGTTGAAGAAAAACGGGAACGCTTGGCACGTCAACAAGAAGCTCAGCGCGTCTCTCGTGAAATAGATGAGGATATCTTGGAGTCGAAGAAGGCGTTAGAGAAGAAGAAAAAGGCAGTCAAGGTCTTGCTCCTGGGTACGCACATCACAGCGATTCTCCTCTGACGGCAGCGCTAACGAAGCCTCAACAATCAGGACAAGCCGAGTCAGGGAAGTCGACGATGCTGAGAAGTGAACAGATTATCATATCTAAGCTAAGCGCATGGGATCTCATCTCTTTCTGTAGATTTTCAACTTGCATTTTGTCCAACTTACTTCCACGGCGAAGCACTTATATGGAAAACCATTATACAACTTAACCTCATCGGGTGAGCAGCGTATGCTCAAATTTATTTATTTCTGCATCTGATACCCCACCACAGTTCCGTGAAGAAACTTCTCTCGATAGTTGAGGATGAGTTGGAAATTTCAAGATCGAGTCCACGTTCTAGGTCACCTACTGAATCTCCACCAACGTCACTTTCCGATCACCACCGACGTACACGAATGCGTCTTCTCCCCCTTCTTTCCATGGAGACAAATCTCACGCGACAACTACTCCCAGAACATTACGACCCTTCAAAAACCCCAGAGATATGCGTACGGGCTGGCAGTGGATGGAAATCCGTTTTGGAGAAAGTAACGTTAGAACGACGAGGCCCTCCAGATGGGCCACAACGCCGTCCAATGACGAGTGACGGGCGAAGCAAGGACGACCCGACTCTAGTGCTCGCTGCCTCCAAGGACGACATCATTTCCTTATGGAATGATGAGGCTATCCAGGGAGTACTCAAAAAACGCGGGGTACATCTGGAAGATTCGCCCGGGTTTTTCCTCAATGATACGGACCGAATTGCGACGGTAGACTATGAACCTACGGAAGGTATGTTGCATCCCTGAATATGGTATCGTTCCTCGCCCTCATTTCCTGTGATAGAGGATATCGTCCGCGCTAGGTTACGAACCTTTGGCGTGGAAGAGCATCGCTTCGTGCAAGAAAATGGTGTGCGGCCTTGCTCTTTTTCCTTATTCCCCCTGACATGACACGCAGGCTCAGAGTGGTACATATACGATGTTGGAGGGAGTAGAAGTATGCGACCGCAGTGGGTGCCTTACTTCGATGATGGTCAGTTTTCTATGTCGTGTGGAGGTATTGTTATTGATATCGGTTGTAGTTCAAGCCATCATTTTCCTTGCACCCCTTGCTTTCAATCAAGTCCTCGAGGAAGACAAACAAGTGAATCGACTAGAAGACTCAATATATCTGTGGAAAGAAGTTTGCAGGAATCCGCTGCTCGCACGCGCGAATATTATCCTGTTCTTCAATAAGATGGACATCTTAAAGAAGACACTCCAATCAGGAATCAGGGTAGAGACCTACGTTCCGAGCTACGGAAGCACCCCTAACGACGTGGAGAATGTGACGAGATACTTCAAGGAGAAGTTCCGAGCTTATCATGTAAGTTGCGTTCTTCTTCAATATGAATGTGATCATGACATGTTCATAGAAACGATTGTCCCCGAGACCACGGACATTCTTCTGTCATGAAACTTCTGCCATTGTAGGTTCTTTTTGGCAGTATCTTTACTTGCCCCCGGCTCATGCACTGGATTCGTACAGGATACAAAAGCGACGCAGGCTGTTTTGGCGGGCGTCCGCGACGGGATTTTGCGGCTTCATCTTGAGGAGCTGAATGTGATCTGATCATGATTTGCACTGCTCCACTTTGTGTTGGCATTTAGCCGCTATCGCTCATGTTGTGTTGTGCTGTGTCGTTGTCATCATCATCCTGGGTTGATCCTGTGTTATTTATCTACGAACGCCACGATCTTGTCTTGCATCATACTAATATTGTTGTACGAGTTATAGTAAGCACTATCTCATATTAAGTACAGTGGTCACTAGGTTTGGATTCTACTTACCCGTAGTCTATTTCGTAATGGAGATAGTAGTAATCACCTGGCATGTGTGCAGTTGTTGGGGACTTTGTGACGTAAATGCTACGCCAGCGAGACAGTCGGGCATTCATATAGCCGGTTACTCGATCGGACCGCGTTCGGCTTTACCGAGACCTCACGGTGGGGTTATCTGATAAGTTTTTCAAGAAAGGGTTGATCGAACGTTACTCAGTCCCACATGTTCGCTTGTGCAAAGGCTTCCACTCTTTCTTCGACATCATTACTAACGTCTGAGTCGTCCCATATGAGGACTGTTGTCGTCCTGGGTGGTTCATATGGAGGTAATGTCAACATTGACAGGCAGCGCTACTTGGTAAAGTACCTAACGCATCATTCAGGCTACAATGCAGCTCGGGTTCTTTCAGATGGTCTGCCGCGAGGCTGGAGAGTTGTTTTGGTGGATAGAAATTCGTGCGTTTCCTCATTAGGATGTATTGATTTTGTTCCGTTGATATCTGTTGTTTTCCAGACACTTGAATCGTGAGTTTTTAAGTCGATGCTTTCGAGCTTGGAGCAGAATTAGAATGGGCTTTTAGACGTGTATAACTTTTCTAGATACGCCGTTCTTCCCGGTCACGAACATAAAGCATGTGCGTACGCTAAAACCTCAATCCTCCGCCCTTGACGGACACTAACTTTTCCTGCTAGTTATTCCCTATAATAATCTCTTTCCTAGTTCTCTTGCAGACAACTCTTCATCTTCATCTTCATCTTCATCTCATATCCGTATACAGGCAACTATTACCTCTATAGACAGACATCGCATCACCCTCTCTCCGAATCTGCCAGCTCACAAACTGGAGCAATCCTCTATAGACTTTGACTACGCTATTTATGCTCTTGGCTCCCACTTGCCCTCGCCAATAGACCTCTGGAGCTACCGCAAAGATTGTACGGCAAAGCTGGGTTTTGAACCACCAGGAATACCTACATATGGAGGCACAAAATTGGAGGGTATCTCATCCCTCCGAGAACGCCAAAAATGCGTCGAAGCTGCTACATCTGTGCTGGTCGTAGGTGGCGGCGCGCTTGGTATCCGTAAGTCTTGTTTTGTACGCGATTGGTGTCTATGCTCAAACAGTACCACGCGCAGAGTTCGCATCCGACATTGCTGCGGTGTATCCACAAAAACGTGTCACGCTTCTACACTCCCGTCCTAGGTTGTTACCGAGGTTTGACAACGCGATGCATGAAGAAGGTGGGTTCTGTGTTTTGCTGTGTGGAGCGAAACTAAGATGCGGTGCAGCACTTCAGGGTCTGCAGGAGTTGAATGTTTGGGTCGTTCTCGGAGAGCGACTCGACTTCGAGTCCCTCCAACAGACATCCGCGACGAAAAGTTCTTCGGAACCACGCGTAGTGCGGACTTTATCAGGGCGGGAAATTTCTGCCGACCTACTGGTAGGCGTTTTCAATGTCACGAACATCGGTCAGTGGGCTAAATATACGCGTCATAAAGCTTCTGTGCACCGGTCAAGTACCGAACACTGAGCTCCTCCAGGATATGGACCCCCGTGCTGTAGTCCCGGAGACTGGATTGGCGTCTGTTCTACGGACTATGCAACTTCACGTTCCACCACATGTTCCTCGTCATATTGAGGCCGATGATGATGATGTATTACATTGGCTGCAGGATATGTCGCTTGCCGTTGGAGAAACCACAGCGAAGCCTGGATCGTCGCCTCACACTGCAGATGCGGACACATCTTCGACGACGCCATCTTCTCCGCGCACTCTCTGTCCCCCATCACCCCTGTCATCCACGGGTACTCTGGTCGAGTCTGATCAACACCGCGAGACGATATATCCAAACATCTTCGTCGTGGGCGATGCAGCGGACGCGTTTGACGCGATCAAAGCCGGCCATACTGCATATTATCAAGCGCAGGTCGCAGCGCGGAACATACTCCGGCTCATCCGTCGAGAGGAGAAAACTGGGGTTGCACCTGAGGACGACCTAAATTGTGGTTCTGATTCGGAGCTGGAGGAGTATATGCCTGGACCACCGGCGATTAAGGTATCGCTTGGCTTGACGAAGACGGTGTATGAGGTGAATGGGGTTGTGGGCACGAATGAGGATGGTGTGGATGATTTGGATGCGGCTGCTATGTGGGCGGCGCATGGGATGCGGGATGTGAGCGAGGAGGATATGTTTGCGTAGTTTGGGATTTGGGGTATTGTATGTGTGTGTGTGTGCTACTTTGACGAGAAAGCTGCGCATATACTGCTAGCCCTCTGCAAACCAGATCTTCACGTTTTTTTTTTCGGGTGAATTGTGTTTTTTGGGTTCATTTCTGTCCATTGAGAGATGTACTCGACATATGTCGGACAATAACATGCTAGTCTAGGGGACCCTATGACTGTTCTCCAGATAAATGAATGCCTTGGCGACAACTTAAGTGCTATGTACTAGTAGTTCGCCGTATCCAAGAGTGTTTAGACATGCCATACATATGTCTAAGGTACGGAATTTCTGCGGATTCTGGTACAGTGACAATATGATAGATTGTTCAGGTACGCTTGTCTCATACAGTAGTCTTTGGACTAGGTATAAATAGCCAGGTGAGACCGCGAGTTCCATGAACTTGAACAAACTGAAAGCTTGACTGAGAGGCGAGAATAGTGAAGTTACCTAACAGGATCAGCATAGCAGCGGAAGCGCTTCTATTTGCAACTGTCGTTGGCCATCTCCATTGTGATTCCATTGTGATTTCATACACTATGACGGAAGGAACCACGAGCTGCCACGTCTCAACCAATGTTTCGTCCATTGTGGGGAAGCGTAGGGACACCTCAATGACCTACTGCGGTCGGCTTAATTAATTAGGTTTACCATGACGAAGGAGGTTACTATCCCGACTGACACTTTATAGACGTGCATGCGGCCAATTTTAGTGTCTCCGTGCTTTGCCAGCGATGCTGCGTTACTTGACAAGGTCAACGGTTTCCTCCTCTCAAAATGCACTCTCCCTCTAGCCTCATTCGAACAATTCTTCTCGCGAACTAAATCAATCAGCGACACCCCTGAAGACCCTCCCGCATACCGCTGTTATTCTGCCCCTCGGGAAGGGACCGACCTCTCAGATTCGCGGGACGGCTCATGTGCAATGCTTGGTGGCGCATCCACCTCCGCGGTACCGTCAATGGTGGCGTACTTGCAACACGTGCTGTGACCGATGATCACGGACTTTCTCGTCATTATTGGCACTTGAGGCTGAAACTTTCATCACGATGCGTCAGTAGGCGTTGACATTTACATAGAACGGCGGCGTACTTGGCAGGGGACGCAGGGCAGGCCTTGCGTTTTGAATCCGGACAGCGGATATTGATTTTAGGTTGTCCGCATAAAAGGATGTGATCAAGGCGATGATGCATCAGAATGTTCGTGGATCGTGTGTGTTTTGCATGTCATCGTGACATAAGTTTTGCCCCTGCGACGTCTATATATGTATCAATATTCATGATCATCACGTCGGGGCATGGTACCATCACCGATGACGGTGGCTCGATCAAGTGTATTGTTATCTTATACATAGATGTGCATTGTACTCGCCTAAAATTGGCGCGCTTTGAACCTTGCGAATGAATAAAACAGATAGATGAGCGTGTAAATTAGCTGCAAGGTATTGTTTGTATTTTCAATTTGGGCCCTGTTTTTTGTGGTTGATTGATTGGGCTCCTTAAAATGATCGATTATCGGATATAGTGCCCCATCCGGCTCATGCACCCGCGGTACTGTAGCTTTGGATGACCTTTTAATTATGTTGCGCTTAAACTCGCTTATACAGTTTCCTTGTTCCTGGAGTAATTATTGGTCTGTGGTTATGGTACGAGGTGAAGGGAGAGTACCGACTGATGCTGTGGACGAGATCAGCAGTGTGATCGCTAGGACCTAAGCCCCGTCGCAGTGTCTGTCAAGTGGGGATTCATGTGCGGCACCGTGAGGCGTCATGTCACATCTTTCTGTCAGTGATAACTTTAGGGAGGTATGTATGGTCTTTCCTTGGCTGCGTCGTTTGAAAACTATATTCCCTATACCTCCGTAAATGGAGAAAACCAGATGCTAAGAGGCACGTTGCATTCAGATGAGCGGCGTCATGAGGCACAAATGATGGAGAGAATTGATGGAGGTAGAAAGCCTTTGAGGAGCATTCCGGCCGGATCTTCGAGTCGAAAGAATTGTTTAATGGAAGCTCTTGGGCATTTCATGACAGTGTACATTTGTTGTTACATAATAGTGGATAGGACGGGATAGGAAGATGCGAGAGGCCGTACAAAAGCCTAATATCTATAACGTGCGGGGTAATGACTAGTCTGAGCAAGCGACAATGAGTCCCCCGCAATAGTGTTATTACTCAGAGACAGACCTTTGGGCGATACGAAACGCAAACCCGCACGAAAGTTTAGTATCTATAACGTGTGGAATAGTCTGAGAAAGGAGTGAGCCCAGCGTAATAGAGTTACAATTCAGAGACAGACCTTTGGGCGATACGACAAGACCCCGGCCTTTGGAGGCTCCGCGATAGACAGTTTCAATGATGTCAATAAGCTGTCATAAAATGCATCAACATCGTGCGCCTACAAGACTGATCACAACGTACTTCTTGCTTTTGATCCATGGCCCAGTTTCTACATAAACAAGGTTTGGGGTAAATCAGCGTGGCGATGGATGGGAAGCGTACATCTTGTTGTTGTTACCAGTTCCAAGATCAATCATAATGTGCTTGTTGCTGATGGAGGTGTGAATCGAACACCTGATACATAGTATCAAAATCGTACCGATAGAAGAACATGACGGTGCATGCGTCGTACAACTCGTACATCTACGCCATTGCGCCACCATCAACACTCAGTTAGACACAAATCAACAGAGCATACATACCTTGTTGAAGTCCGGAACGTCAGTAATATCTACGAGGTAGATAACTGCAAAGTTTTGCACTTTCTCTGCAACAGAGTAGAGCGTCTCGTCCATCGTCATGCATTGCTTGTCCCAATCGTGACCAAAGCGGATTACGACGACACGATCCTCTTCAGATTTGATGGCTTCATCGACATGCCAGCCGCTGGGAAGGTGAGGAAGGAAGTAGGACATGAGTGGTCAAGGAGAGAGTGAGCACAGCCACAAGCGAAGGCTTTTCATCCCAAGTTTCCTTCAGCAGCTCTCCAGCACGCCGACATGCAATCTTTATCATCAGTGGTCATTTGCAAGGACACTGATCATCCTTCCCACTTCGTATTTCCGTTGATGTTGAACATGTACCTTCAAACAGTAATGGGGGCGTATCTACGAGCCGACCCTTCTCTACGAAATGCACCAAACGTTCTACATAGGACAACACCAACCTGGCCATGCGGACCAAGCATTTATATTTTGACTCCGCATATATCCATGGCTATGCTACCGGAATTTTGTGCCCTAGAACGTCGGCAAAGAAACTCCAGTGTATCGTTGCCTTGGCGCGTTACTAACTAGAAAACGACCGAGGATGGCTCTTTCAAATATTCAGATAGGATAGGTCGTCGTGGGGACTCAACTCGCCTGGTTTATTCGCTCAGAATATCAGCGACCACCAAATACTTTGGCTCGATGATGATGATGATCAAGGCTTTCAAGGATCGATCCAAGGGTATTCAGATATCGTTTTTCAGCATTTCAATGGTCATCATTCTATTAGAATTTGACTAAGGAAGACTATAGTTCGTGTAGCCATCCGGGAAGTTGCGAGGCGCAACTTGCGGTTTTTTTACAGTGTTGCATCCATGACAACTTGTAGATTCTACCGAGCTCTACTGCTCATATTTCTACGCGAATCTGTGCGACGATCGGCGCAGCAAAGTGCACTAGATGATATATTTTGTATTTCTGACTGATTAAAAAGTCAAGAAAATCGTCACTAGACTTGGACCTCTTTAGACCACACTCTTGATGCAGCTGGCCATGCTTCCCTTCTTGACTCTGATTTCTTTCGCGATTGTCACCGCTGGAACCCCTGCGGCTAGCAGCAGCTGCGTCGGTACAATTTCTTCCTTGAACGACGTCAGCAGTGCTGTCAAGTGCACGACAGTGAACATCAACTCATTCACTGTTCCTGCTGGTGAAACGTTTTCGCTGACGCTGCTCCAGGGCACAACTGTCAACGTCTGTGAGTACGACCAGATACCCCGAATTTGCGAAGTTCCCTGACTTTTTTAGTGGGTGAAATTCAGTTTGGAAACGAGAGTTGGGCCGGTCCCCTCTTTTTGGTCAAGTGAGCCCAGCCTCTACTTTGGACGGGATGCAGAACTGATCGAAGGCCATTGCAACAGAGGCAATGACATCACTTGTACGTAGTTTACGGACATTGTGGCAATTCCTGATGTTCTCCTAGTCAATGGAAACAACCAGAAGTGGGACGGTGGAGGCCCTTTCTATTGGGTAAATATGCTGGTTGAATTGGAATCTTTCTTCTTCATCTCACACTGTCGCAGGATGGTCAGGGTACAAATAGCGGCATGAAAAAGCCGCACCCGATGATGCAGTAGGATGATCAGATACTGCTATGCTTCACTCCTTTCAACTTTGCTTTACCAGAATTGAGATGTCTGGCACGCTCAAAGTATGTTTACTCGCCTTAGTTATTGCACATAAATAACTAATATTTCCAATCAGGGCGTTCATGTCATTAACGCTCCCGCCCAGTGCTTCGCAGTTTCAAATCCAGGACCTCTCACAATCTCTGGCGTCACCGTCGATGACTGTGCGTACTCACATGTTGTGGTGGTGTGTCTAATTTTGACATCGAGGACAGCACAGGGTAATTATCCCAACTCGCAAAGCTCCGGTGCTCCTGCTGGTGAGTGCCACAAACTTTTATTCAGGCATTCCTGAATCACCTTTCAATTAGCACATAATACCGATGCCTTCGATGTTGCTGGCAGTAATATAATCATTGAAAATAGGTCTGTCTATGCCCTGGTTAGGTTGTCATATTCCTGTCGACTTACGGAAATCCAGCAATGTGATCAATCAGGTCTGTCTGAAACAAGATCCATCCTCTCTGTACCTACAAGGTATTTCTTTGCAGGATGATTGCTTGGCTATCAACTCGGGGTCGAACATCACCTTCGCCAATAACTACTGTAGCGATGGTCACGGTATCTCCATCGTGAGCCACTTCACTTTTTTTTGACCAGATACATGAATGTTTTATGGTCCAGGGTTCCATCTCGTCGCATGCTGTCGTCTCCGATGTTATGATTTCCGGCAACACTGTCGTTAACAGGTGACCACAAGATGAAAAAATGTTCATTGAAAATTTTACTGATTTATGAATAGCTCATACTCTTTCCGTATCAAAACTGACAAAACTGCAGTTAACAGTAGTGTTAGCGATGTTACATACACTGTGAGTGTTTTGTTTTTGATGGATAACTGTGAGTAAACTTTTGGCAGGGCAACACTGCATCCGGCTGTAAAAATTACGGCGTCCTGATCACCCAAGTACGTGTGTTTTATTTTCTCGCCAGACAAACCACATGCCATATCTACAGAGCTATCCTGACACTATGGGCACTCCAGGAAATGGTGTTATTATCTCCGTACGTGACACTCGCAGCTTTGTGGTGACGAAGAACTCACTACTGTCTCATAGAATGTGAAGTTTAGTCCTGGCGCTACTAGCGTAGTGGCCAAAAGCAGTGCCTATGCTGTCGCAGTGAATTGTGGCAGTTCATCGTGCCAAGGTACACGAGTTGCAGCATCTCCTCAGTCTCGTACTGACCGACTACGATAGGTACTTGGGATTGGTCTGATTTGATAACAAGCGGTGGAAAAGTCGCACTCTCTAACTGCGAGGTCACTGGATTTAACTACTGAGTTGGCTTCTGCCTAGCTGTCTGAGCACAGTTATACACGCTCCTTCTTGTTTCACGCTCCTTTTTGTTAACTCTATTTTCTATTTACGCTCCTTTCCCCTTCATTTACGATCTAAAATGCGACTTCGAAGGTCGCAGCCCCCCCTTCTTTCGTTCTATTCCGACTTTGAAAGTCGCGTTATACTTATTGTAATGCCAGTGATGACTATTGGGATTCATTAAGCGAGAGGGTGGTTACTGAAATCATGCTGTTTCCCCATATGCAACTCTCCCGCCAAGATGCTGACTCCGAGGAGCCACTCATGATGCGGATAGGAGCTACAGTTGCGGACAAGCAAACATGGTAAATTTGATCTTCGATTAGAATCGATTTATGGGCACTCTCCATTCAATAAGATTACATGTTTTTAGCCTACAGATATAGTATTTAGGACATAATGAAGTGATTGGCACGAGCCAATATCCTCTCCTTGAGGTTTAGAAACTTTTCACCCTCAAAATTTGGCCAACCTCAAAAAATAGATAGAAAAATACCGAAAAATGCGGAAAACGTTTCTTAGCATATTAGCATTATGATCCTGGTCCCTGATTCGATAATTAATTAGCGTGTTGTGAAGGAAAAGAATAAACATGACCAGGGGTTGAAATCTGAGTCAGTGCCTACTCCCACCAATCCACCTGCCGAAATGCGTCGTGGACGCCCGCCCAAGCGTACTCAACAAAGGAATATCAAAGGTCTTCGGAACCAGCTTCATGCAGCTGCACAACAGCAGCATATCTCCTCATCCTCTGAGTCAGATGATGTGTCTGAAACGCCATCAAAAAAATCACGCCATCTCATCCTCCACGTCGTTCATGTGCCCCAAGCCCTGCAAGTGTCAGTGGTCATGAATCTGAGCAAGATACTCACACCTGGCACCCCCCAATCATGCTTGACAGCATGAAGATAGTTAGCAACTGTAATGATGGCCAATCTGACATTGAATCAGATGCGGAGGAGATCTCGGACACTTATCTAAGTGACAGTGACCTCTATTCAAGGCTGGTGCAAATATCGCTATCGTGAAGTGCCAAAGAAGACCTTTGACAATGCGAAACGTTGTGTGCAAGAGCAACTTGATGCATGTCCAGCTGATGTAATTCGGCGGTTCATCAATCGCTCATGGCGCTTTATGAGTGCTTATTGATTGGGTCTCACAGGAAAGGCAGCGGAATGGGCAGTTCAGAAGCTAAAGCAACATAGGCAAGTCTCGCAGCGTGCCATGATGTCGATCGAAGCTGTATTGGGCAGTGCATAGTGGTAAATAGATGTCGTTGAAAATAACCAAAAATTTGGCCAACCCAAAAAAGCGTGGGATTGAGACCGGTTTCGGACTGATTTCCACTCCCTCAGTCAGATTTCTACCAAAAAAATGTTCTGGGCCCGGCTCCCACTAAAACAGTCGTGGGAACTTCAAGGAACACGACTTTGCGAGATGCAGTCAAGCATTCGTCGCACAATTTCTACACTGTCCAGCTGCTCCCCCAGCACTCCGTCAGCTAGTAGCAGTGGAGAAGACTTGGTGTCCTCCTTTTGAATCTCGTTAACTGGCGAAGGGCACCTAGCAATGAGCCGTAATACAAGCGCATATATCCACCCCGCGTACGCGTGCTCTGAATTTCTACCCAGTCCTTTGTCTCCTGGCGATGATTATGAGTCGGACGACACACCTGGAAGCCCTCCTCCGCCTTCTTCCTCTCCAATTGCTTATGAACAACCACACCTTTGCGAGGACCCTCATTCCTCCAGTTACCCATTCGACCTCACCAGCGCACCTCATGTGGAAGCGAAGTCTGCCAACTGCCAGAACGTGATACCTCAGCTTTTCACCGAACCTCTCGATTGTTCATCTAACGTCATAAGTGTCCAAATCACGAATAACATTCCAGATATAGCCGCTCACTCTGAATGTCAAACAAGTACTGCCCCCTTCGTTCAATTCGCCTCTCTAGAGAATACGTCTCCTTCTGCTGGACTCCAGTCGGAGAAGAAGTCCATGCTCAGGTCCTCGATACCTTTATTAACCAGACTTGCGCACCACAGCAGCATGCGTTCTGAGCGGCGTTCGAGGTCTCACCATTTCAAGGTCCATCCTTTGACTCGTTCAAGGATTAGCAAGTCCTTGAGAACGGCTAAGTCACTACCAAATCCCCAGTCTACCATGGGTGACCTGAGCGCACCCAGTGAGGATCGTTTTAACAGGCGCGCAATTCTTCCATTTGAACTCCTGCGAGATTCTGCCGACCAGGAGCCTCCGATGAAAAAAGCTAGGATCGACCGCCTATCAAACCATCGTACCAATCTACCCAAAATACGGATTTCTTTCTCAGCAAAGGAACCAGCTAGTCTACGCAGAGCCCAGTCCCTTATCTCGCAAACTTCCACAGACAGGGACGATGAAGACGTAGTCAAGGTTCGTTGGAGTGATCTCTTATCGGATAGCCCGTGGATTATCCTTCGCGTGTGGCTAACGAAGCGCAACGAAACAGCTCTTGGATGCTCCTGACTCTGTGACCGGGCCAGTTCTTCCAAGCTCTGTGCACCAAACATCTCAGCTCGGTTCCCCTATATACCTTCCTACTGTGCCCATTACAGCTCCTCCTGACACAGTCGGCTACCTTCGTGCAAAGAGCAACCCTCTTGTGCGTACTCCCGTAGTCCGAATATCCTCCAAGACATCACCGAAGATACCACGTGTTCCCATCATCGCGCCTCCGTCATGTCCTATGGCTCTTCCGATCAAATGCGAAGAAGATTTGGCTGGAGACCGGATCAAAGTCCTTCTTACACGAGAAAAAGACGAGCGTGAACGTGATGGCCTGGATCCCCCTCGAATTTCTGATCCTTGCTTCAATCGAAGCGACAGTGGGAGTTCCGGATCTGATGACGATTGTTGGGCAGACGAGAGTGCGCTTTCTGGCTCTGAATCCGCTGTGAGTCAAGACTCGGGTACGGCGCCGAGTGCAGACAAGTCTCAAAGTCATGAACGATGGTCAAAGGCACTTGGAATTGACGGCGACTTCCGCAAAGAAGTCGTTGGTTGGATGTTGGATGCAAGAATTGATTTGCCTTTTGTTAGATCGCCTGCTGATAGAACGCCAGGTTCTCCCAAAAATTACTGTGGAACGCGGCAGAGGAAGCGACGACCTTTTTGATCAATTAAACACATGTCCGGACACGCGGTTTCACGCGGTTCTTCTCTTTCACAGATACTTCCTTCGTATTGCGGAGGAGCAACTAAGGAGCGACGTTTCAGAGAGCGAGTCGTACACTCAAGTTGAAGGAGGAAGCGACAACTCTTCAGAGTATAACCCGGGATCGAGTTCGGAAGATAGCCAAGATGGTGACGATGACGACGGAGCTCCTGGATCCGATGACACAGTTGTGGTGAAGGTAAGTGGATGCGAGCCTGAGTCAAATGTTTGGCAGGACGGTCGGGAGGCGATTACGTGGGACATTGCTCTTGGATCTTTGGCGCTATCCGTCAAGGTAGGATTATTCGTGCCTCAACCTCGACGGGCCCACATTTGGATTTGGCAGCTCCATCGTGACTTCCTGGCCCCACTTAGTCCGGTATATGCGAGGGAATTCTTGGACCTCGCAAGCCACTCCGTATCATATGAAGACCTTGAGGTACAAATCGAACTCTCGTCAGGGCCAACAGGGGTCTCTTTTCTCATGATGCGATCATTTGTCAGGCTTCGCAGCGCGACATTTTTTCTGCCTTTGGTTTCAACATCGGCAGTATCACACCACAGGGTTTCATGGATGAGCTTTGGTTAGCTTTACCTACACTACGGAAGGCAGCAGAGCCTTTGAAGGATGGCTGGGAATCGGCAAAACTTGAAATGTGGGACGGACTATTTGACGCCTTGTTAGGTACTCCCTCAATCGAACTTCTCATGGTTTACATACTCTGACCACGGCGCAGAACCTAACTTTCTCCAGTTTCCGGTTTCATTGCTCACAGCTTCTGCTCTGCTCGACGGTCTCATCATTGCCCTGGCTCGTCATTACAAAAGCGAGGCAGATGTGAACAAACGGATGTTTCAACAAAGTCCTTGGTGTCGTTGCCGCGTCCCCTCACTTTCTAAGCAAGAAAACACAATCAAATCTGTTCCGTGGCGAGCGTATGTTTGCGATGCGATGAATGCTGTGAAGGATGTCGTTCTGGACGTTCAAGATGTGCTTCAGATACGTGCCGTGAGATCGATCGATCGTTGCAGTTGTAAGTAAGATCAGACGCTAACATTTATAACAGGAAGATTTGGAGCGATGTAGAGCATGGATGGGCGTGGTTGGACGCGAATAGTTCTTTCTGTTTTGTTATGCGCCTCGTTTTCCTTGTGTCGATTCACTGAACGTTGTGTACGTTTACCTAGTGTACGCTACCTTGCTAATAATTTCAACATCAGGAGTCCTGTTGTCTGGCCGGAAAGGATTAGTGCCCATATCAGCGTACTATAAAAATAAGAACCGAGCCGTTGAAACAGTGGCTGACCCCGCTATCTATGTATGTGATCTACTGTGTGTGTGTTTTATATCTTTGACGCGTACTCTACCAATCATCGGGCTGAAGCCGAGATCGGCTTTGTACAGAGGAGGCGAAGGATGAGTTGAGATGGTGGTGTTGCGTTTTCCATTCTCTTTCTTGTTCTCTTCCTTCTCTATTTCGGCCTATCTTATTATGCTTGCCTAAACCAATTTGCATTATTGAGTATCATTATAATATGCGAGTTTGGGAGTCAGATCTTGCCGATAAGTTGCCGCTTTTCAAAATCATGAATGTCGCCAAGATTTCGCCAGCACAGGCCGAATCATTTGAAATGTCGTCCCCGACAAATCCACGTCGAAACTGGCCAAATTTTCAGGTAGAACTGTATCCAAAAATGATGATGCTTACATGAAAGGAAATGCGATCCCGCACGTCAGTTTCGGTGCGCTATGATGGTTTCCATTGAGAATCGTCCGTCTGATGTATATTTGCACAGGCACTCTCTTCGTTGAAGTCAAGGTGAAAGAGGGACCATGAATTACGAGATGGAATTCTCCTTAATTTCACGAAAAATCACTAGGCCTCATGCGAACAGGTTCATATATGATATATATATTTTTTTCCACTTGGTGGCGGCTTCTTCGTCTCCGCCATGATTTCTCATTTCATTGATACCGACATACAAAGGCTGTGTTTCTATGTGCATTTTCGCACAAAGTGAACTGGATCCAGTCAGGCCATCAGCAAAAGCACTCAAAAAATTGCTTGTCTACTGTGGTACCTATGACTAGCAACGATATTTGATTGGTGGAAGAGACCTCAAGGTTATAACCAAAACAAGTATTTACGACACAAGACCCTGGCCTAAACCTTTGAAACACCTTCGGTGAAAAAGCAGTTTTTGAGCGCTTTTGACCGAACCAGGTTTTCAGATTTGGCAACTTCCAACCGACTCCCAACGCCAACTTTACCTCATCAAGATTGCCGAAGCCACTTCCCAAGTGACTCGGTAGTGGGCGCATGGTACCTGGACCACAGAGTCAAAATGATGCGTAATGTCTGCTGCGTGGCTCTCCTGAATTTCAGAGGTCCTGCCAGTGGTGCCCACACCCATCGTGTGGCATGTTGATCAAATTATCCTCAGGTATTTAATCCGGCTTTCTGCAACGCACGACTGTTTGAAGTTAGAGAAATTGCATTCACACCCTCGACTTCCACCACTCCGTTGAAACTTAGTACGCCTCATTTTGTGCTCAACAACAATCACTGCGGAAACGAGAAAATGACCGGATCCAGGCAGGGTATAGATAGAAGATACAACCATACACAAACTAGATACA
>CAKNEV010000299.1:0-35341 GCA_930272055.1 Rhizopogon roseolus | reverse complement strand
GCAAAACGGCTACGGCTAAACGGCTAACCGTGGTTGCGACGGCTTTTTGCATGTCACGAGCCCAAATTTAATTTATACAGAAAAACCGAATGTTCATATCTAGATTAGCATGGTATCTACACTCACAAATATTTTCATGATTTTACGATTTTTTGTGAGCCCACGAGGCCCATTTTTTGAAAAAGCCGGCTCTGAGCTGAGGCAACACTAACTCGTCCTACTCCCTATCCCTGGACTTACGGTTGTTCTCAGTCACTTAGGTACATGTTATACACATTCCAAGACACCAGTATATCGCATTGGATGCTCTGGTAAGTCTCCTCTTTATTTTTCATGTTTTTGTTGTCTTCCCCCCCTGTTCCCCTGGTACTTATTTTCCCAACCATCACAGTGTCTCAAACGACTCTCATAGAGTCCATATACACTCCCTCAACAACGCTTGGGTCCTTCTTTCACTGGTGAGTAGCCATTTGAAGTTCTGTGTGACCCCTAGTTAATCCCCTTGCTATGGTCACATTTTTGCTACCCTGGAGCCCCCATTGACTTTCCCCTGACTTAGTTATGTCTATAGGACATCTATGAACAATATACTCATGCCCTGGCGCATGTAGGTTCACTCCTCCTTTCTCCCTCCCTTCATTTCCCCCTTTGAATGCCCTATTCAGCCCTATTCAGCTCCTAGGACTCGCATTTTTTGTTATATAGGAATGTTCATAAGGTTAATTGGTATATTTTCGACCAGGGAGAAATGTACTGGGGCCTCTGGATGAGGTGTAGGAACCACCATGCCCCCATACCCTTCACATACCTCATGTACACTTAGTGTAGACATCCCTCGGTCTAAATATATGATAATGACCTCATTTAATGATATATTAAATGGTACAGCAAAAGAAATAGCAAAAGAATACATAGAAATGGTGGAATACTTGAGCTCGCTGTTGCCCACAGCGAGCACGAAGGTTTCAACAACGTGGGAAACGTTGCCTAATATGTAGCTTACACAATTTGGTTGATACACGTATAGGCGGCGGGACATGCCGAACTACTTACCCAAACAGTGTGCACCAAGTGATTTGGGAGAGTATTTAACACTGGTGTTGGGTATTACTACAACCGAGCCTATCAATAGTTGGTACGGCACATCCGTACCCACTATAGTAAGGCTTACTTATTGGGAAACCCAGGTGGTCGGATGGTCCTAATGTCGACCTAGACGCAGTAGGGAGATCTGAGGTGCGGATGGATGAATCATCGCACCTCGGGATATTGCCCACATCCGGCTGGTCGCCGATGTATGCAACTGCGGGATATTGAGGTGCAGGAACGCTAATGAACACAGATCAATTAGAACACCGTGAGTGATTGTCAAATTCTAGAATTTTGACATGCATAACTGGCTTCGCGGCTTTTCATATAACTTAGTACTAGTCTCACTTACGAAGACCACAGGGGAATGAATAACCCGATGGTTCAACCCCTTCGCTGCTTTTTACGTAGAATCTTAACGTGGCTGGATAAGCTCAAACACCGAATTCGATTTTGCAGTTCATTTCACTCTCAACAATATTACAGTCATGTCTCCACTAGTAGACAGCGTCACGAGGTCCACTATTACTTATGATGTCAACTTTTGCTTCCCTGTGCGTGAGCTGGAGAGCGATCGCGTCAAGCTTATACCCTTTATCGTAAGTCGGATTAAACGTATGGTCCCATCACCTGCTGACTCGGAAGTGGACCAATGATAGCCTGAACTGCACGCAGATCTCTATTTCCAAGGCTCAGCCGCCCACCCAGAGCTCTACGACTTCACTCCCGCCGGGCCTTATAACACCGCTTCAGACTTAGTTGAACAGCTAATTCACCGTCGCGTGGATGCTGATGATACCGCAGTCCTCTATGCCGTCATTGATAAGACGCGCACTCCTTCCTCAACACCCACATCGGCCAACTTCGCCGGCATCATGGGATACCTAAACGCCTCTCCTGCACATTTATCTATCGAGCTCGCTTTCGTGATAATCCTGCCGCCATTCCAACGGACACATGTCACCACGAATGCCATCGGTTTACTTCTCTTATACGCCCTCGATTTGCCCCCACATGGCCTGGGACTTCGCCGTGTGCAGTGGCAGGCAAACAGGCAGAATACGAAGAGTATCAATGCTGCGCAGAAATTGGGGTTTAAATTGGAGGCTATTGTGCGCTGGCACGGAGTCTTTCCTACCACGAAGGCACGCATGTCTAATGGCGGAAGGGAAAGGGAGGGGGATCCGCGCCCTGGCACGATCGGTACGGATACGGCATTGTTGGCATTATGCTGGGATGATTGGGAGAGTGAGCGTGCACGGGTGCTGCAGGCCATGAATAGGGAATTGTGAATAGCATAGAATACGTATGTGTAATTTTGTTATCGATTAAGAGCGTACGTCGTGATTTCGAGCACTCGGAAGCTAGAGGACAGCAACGTTATTGAGAATGTCATTGTGAAGTTTGTAAGCGTATTCTTCATGTTAGCCCCGTGGGAAAGACATTGTCACACAAACACAGCTGACCCGTGGGCCGTGGCTCAAGCAGTCAGTATTAGATGACAGTCCCAGCAAAGATTATGCCTGCTTCCACTTCTTGGTCTTCAGCAAACCTTCTCAAGAGCCACATTCCACCTAACGGTGAATCTCAGGCTAGTGCTGTAGGGGAGTCATTGACTTTCACAAGTGCAACCAAGCCTTCAAATCCTGTGCTAAAAGGACCAGCAATCAACTTAACAAGGAGTTTATCTGATAGTAGCAAAGATCTGAATGGTCTGTCATGCTTACCTGCCGTAGTGGCCTATTGTACTAATAATGTTGTCCGTTACTGAAAGGCCTTCATTATTCAAGTATACGCAAGCGGATTATCAAGGCCATCAGACTCGGAGGTGGATGGCTCTGAAGAGGACTATCCCGAAATACAAGTATTAATTTTGGTAAAAAAAATATCGTTAAACTAACTAGTGTCTGGCTACAGAGGTTCGAGGGTGTCGGGCAAGAGGATTATGATTATATCATTGACGCTATTGGAGATGGCGAAAACCTCATGTACAAGCTGAAGTTATGACTTTTCTTTGGCACTTTCCAATCCAGACTTACAAAGCATTTCCACAGGCTCTCATTTGCTCCCAACCTCAGACGGTTTATCATAGTCAAGCTGAACACTCCAGTGCGCGAATACTTTTTGCGCTCCATGCAGAAAAACTTGGATCGGGTGCTAGACACAATGCCTCTTAGTGCATTGGGCATAAAGATTGATGTACTGATGAACACGCCCGTCTTACGGGAGCTCGATGGTATACCCTTTGGTACGCCAGATCTGTTACTGCAGATGGAAGGCAGAGATCTTGTTCATCCCCTGTGGATTATGGAGGTCGCATTCATACGAAAAGAGGAGGAGGCGATGGATAAGATGCAGGGACAGGTGGATGTGCAGTCGGATATAATCGTGTGCACTCTCTTCAACATAGAAGAAACTGTAGCGTTTTCGTCTCCCCCAAGTGATTCGACAATCGCGAGAACACTACGTGACGACTATCTACCGTCAATCGATGAGGTCACCTCATCTGACAATCGTAATGTATAACTCAACCCGCTTCACTTCACAATGACTACGTGAATACGGCCTCTTGAAGACCCGTTCAATCTCAAGGAGAGCTTGCACAGCGCTGATTGCATGACAGTGGTAAGTTGTTACTTTTGTTTAGTCACGTTCTTGCTGAACTTTACGACGTTAACAGGAACTTTATCCTAACAGCGATTCAGTTAGTCTCGAGCAGATGCAGGGGTTCTTTCAGCGCATTCTGCACCAGGTGCAGGATGCCACAATTAATCAGCTGAAACTGGACGGAGCGCAGATGTGAGTATTTAATATTTATCTAATAATTACACATGAGTTAACACAACTTCTACCAGTAATACCACGGCAACCGATGCCCTTCGCAGTTGGATAGCTCCAACCAACTTCATAGATTTGGACAACTTGATGGAGCGTCTGAACAGCGGAGCGAAGCAAACCGCATATAACCGATTCTGTAAATGGCGCAGGAAGTGCCTCAAGCGCAGATCCGAAGCAGCGCAGCTGGACGGCCAAGGCCCAGGCAAGCGCGTGTCTAATGGCGGAAGGGAAAGAGAGGGGTCCGCGCCCTGGGCCCTGGCACGGTCGGTACGGATACGGCAATGTTGACATTATGATGACTCTGGGAGAGTGAGCGCGCACGGGTGCTGCAGGCCATGAATAGGGAATTGTGAATAGCACAGAATATGTATGACCTGTAATTTTGTTATCAATTAAGAGCGTACGTCGTGATTTCAAGCACTCGGGAGCTGGAGGACAGGATCCTATGTCGCTAGCAGCAACGTTGTTGAGAATGACATTATCTGTGAAGTTTAAGCGGGAAAGCGGTGTTCTTCACTCTTATACTGAAGATGAGCCACTGTCGTACAAACGTGCTGAGTCGAATCATCTTTTGTGAAGGGTAAAATATAGGTTAATATCGTACGCTCCATTTGAATCCATGAGTCTGGTGTTCGTATCACCAGATAAATGAAGAACAACAAAACGGGGGTAACAATGATCATAGCAATGATTCATCTGAGGCAGCGTTTCCTCGTTCCACCTGGTACATTGCTCAGATCCCAATGACACATGCGTCCCAAAGGAAAAACTCACATATCCAAAAGTAACTTTCATAGCACTGAGAACATAATTCCCAGAAGCAGGACGGTTTCGGTATATCCAATCCTAATAGCGTTCGCTTGACGGTAGGTCTTCACTACGTGAAGAGAGTGTGAAATGGTGTCAGAGGATGCTGCAAATCCAATGACCGCAGAACGAAGGAATGTCGGAATATCAACAGGGGCCATGCATTAAGCACGTGATATCGATTTAGCAGTCTGACTTGGCTGGAGCGCCTTCTTTACGCCTACCGCCAATGACTGCCACAGACTCCGGCCTGGAGCCCCTCGACCCTGCATACGTTGCAGACGTGTTATCTAGACCACCCTTTGTCCAGATCCCCGGCGTGTGCAACGTTCGCGATCTAGGGTCATATCCTACGGCAACTCCCAACGTCGTAACAAAGTCCGGTTATGCCTACCGCTCAGCAGAGTTCTCTAGCATCACAGAAGAAGGTAGTTCTTTTCCAATTGTCGCTCGTATAGTCAAACTCACTGAAAGCTTAAGGCGCGCGGAAATTAATCTCACTTGGAATTTTGACCATCTTTGATTTACGATCCGACCCGGAGATGAGGAAGTACAGCTCTCCGATACCTGTCATCGAGGGCGTAGAGGTAGTCCCGACGCCCGTGTTCAAGAGCGAGGACTATAGTCCAGAAAAGCTCGCCAAGTGCGTACGTGCTGCCACCATGCCACTCCACTCATCCCTGACTATCCTAAAGGAGGTTTGAGCTCTATGCAACCGGGACGACAGAGGTATGTCGCCCAATTGGACACTATATCATTTGACCGATCTCCCACAGGCTTTCATGATACTTTACTCCCAAATACTAGACCACGGCGGACCCGCATTCGGCACAATCCTTCGCCACGTTCGAGATAAACCAAATTCCCCTTTCATCTTCCACTGTACAGGTTCGTTCATATTTCTTTTTTTTTTTCGTGTCAGGAATCCTTATTTGCATTTAGCTGGGAAAGATCGGACGGGAATTGTCGCTGCGATCCTTCTCAAGGTCATTCATCTCTGGACGCCTCTTTCAGCATCACAGTCTCACTTTTCTTTAGCTAGTAGGCGTGGATGACCACTTAATCGCACAAGACTACTCCCTCACGCGAGTCGGGCGCGAACCAGATCGCCCAAAAGTTCTAGCAAGACTTATGAAAGAGCCTCTGTTTGCTGCCAACTCTGAAGCTGCCATGCGTATGCTGACATCACGGTGGGCATGATTCAACTCTTTCCAATACTGACTTCCAACATATTTCCTCAGGTACGAGACGATGATAGCCTTCTTAGAGCTCTTGGAGGACAAGTATGGCGGCGTAGAGACCTATGTTAAGACCTATACCGGACTAACAGATGAAGATCTAATCACCATCCGTTCAAATCTCGTGGTCCCAACCAAGTCTCGGATGTAGATATCAATCCAAATGTCCTCTATACACACGCATTGTCGTAGCTTCCACTACCCGGTCATCATGTCATCGTCATTAGAGTATCATGTGCATATTAAGTATGTATATGTCCAGAGCAAACCGAATCAATCCAAACAAAACCTAACTGCCCCTGGATCGGTCTACAGGTAAGCCAAGTGTCCGTCTTGTCCCCCGCTGCATCATCCCTGGCGCCGCCGCACCCTGCAGCGTGCTCGCCAGCAACCCGTTCTGTCTTGCCTTCGGATTGAGCGGACTCAAAACAGGCTTTGCCGGGATCGGCGGTGGCGTTGGGAGGTCGCCTGTCACGCGCCGTCGCATTGGTGGCTTGGTGGATACCGGTGGGAGGGGTGAGATAGTAATGTCACCCTGAGGAGAAGAGTTCCCAAGTTCCTGGCGTCGCGCTTTCTCGTGTCTACCTTGAAGCGCGCGGAAATGATTGAGAAGCTCTTGCCATTTGATGTCGTCGCGGCCGAGTTTGGAGCGTGCAGTGATGGGGTTGGGTGTTCTGGAATGTGTTCGTCACTAACGCATGATGAGACAAAATTGCACAAACTCACGATTTAGGGGCAATGTGGAGGAAACCGGCAGAGTTAACGGCATTGAGACGGTTACGGAGTGAAACAAAAGCGGTGGACTGCGGGAGCAGCATAAGCAACCCGTATAGGCACTTGAACAGGTAGGGGTAACGCTCAGGCTCGAGAAGTTGCAGGCGAAGGTCTTCGAAATCATCGTCATCGAATCAATCCAATTTACCGCAAATAACTCACAAGTGAACACGGGAGATTCAATCAGTTGCACCAACTTGTCGACTTGGACCAGCAGTGGAACAGTGATCTCCAAATCAGCACTAGCATGACGTAGTCAACAAACATTAAAAACTCGACCAAAGCCAAACTCACAAGATAGATAGTAAATTTGATGCATGCTCATAAGCTTGCGCAAGTAGGCACAACGAAAACACCGCAACCGCATTATGACACCATGACCTGTAGAGTGTGGTGAACAATGCCTGGCCATCCTGCTGCATATGGCCCATCAGTAAATAAATCGAAAGAGATCGTGGCCACCAACCCTTGTCTCAAGGCTCTTCAGCCGCTTCCGGAACTCCGCTAGTTCAGGCGAAGTGATCAGGATCATATTCAACTTCTGCACGATCTCACTTGCAAACTCCAGATCCTTATCATATCCCATCAGCTAATGTCGCGCCGAGAACAAGGAGAAACCAAACCAACCTCTTCTTTTTCCAAAATTTCCGCAAATGTCTTATATATCCTTTCCGTATTGAGATTGAGACACAACTGGCGGATGATGAGACTGCCACGGGCCTCAAGTAGCTTCCTGTCTGTACTGAAGAGCTGGAGGAGGTTCATCATGAAGACTTTGAAGTAGCTTTCTTCCGAGGAGGAGGATATTTGCGCAAGAAGCTGCAGATCATGCTTGATAACCTAATCAAACAATGAGTTGCGTAATGCAAATCCATGCACATTACAATACCTCTTCGGATGAATCTGATAAGGTCTTCAGCAATGCTGGGAATGTGCCATCGTCCATGGCGAGAATCTGGGAACTTCATGAGTTTCATACATTTCCCATAGGAATTCAAGCACACCTTCTTCGGTGCCTTCTGGTGTAGCATGATAAGCCACTTTAGTGCCGCAACCCTGGTTTGCTCGTGCTCGCTCAAAAACTGTACCGTCAGCTCATTCACTGTCGCTTGATAATTAAACTCGTCCACTTCCTCCTGCACTACTAAAGGAGGCATAGGGGCAGGGACGGGCGGAGGTGGCTGAACACCTGGTAAACTATTCAACGACGTGCGTGACTGAGGTCTACTCTGAGGTTCTGTAGGGGGATTTTGTGTTGTCCTAGAGCGAGGCCGCTGAATCATAGGAGTAGTGGTCTTGTCCAGTGAAGAAGACGGCTGGTCTCCCATCGACTCAGGAGAGGAGGCGTCTCCAGCTGGTGCCTGTAGAGTTGACTGTCGTGAAGGTTGCATTGAAGGCTGCAGTGACTGCGCAGTTGGAGTTGGAGAATTTGTGAACGCTGTCAACTTGTCCATTGTATTCTGCCGGGACGGACCCTCTGTTGGTACCGGAAGGTTTTGGACAACATTCGATAGTAGTTTGTTAGTCCGAAGTGCCGCCGATTGGATCATTTGGACATGGTGTGCGAGATTCGGGAGGATGGCAGGGATAAGGCGAGGTGTGAAGGGCACCATAACATCGGGTACAAAAGTCAAGAACTCGGCAAGCCAGCGAAGGGCCGTAGATTGTTGAATTTCGTCATCTGCGTATGCAAGGATGAGTACGATACAACATTAGCTTAGACCAAAATAGATTACGTTGGTTGTCAAGTTGCTGTATAAGAATCTCTATAATAGCTGCATAGTCTATCCGCACACCCTGTCCAGGAACCAAGGCTGCATGAACGGTTAGTCTCGATAAACCCAAATTGTGAGTGCCTACCTCCAGTACCACGGTAGTCCTCCGATCTGTGCTCATCTTTCAGGCTATACTCTCCATCATGATCCACATAGTCACTCTCCGGGATGAAGAGTGCGCGTTCGGAGTGAGACATCGTGATATCAGGAAGCTTCTCATCTGAGCGCCGTAGGTCTGAGGACTCTGCGTGATCTTCTTTGCGTTGATGAACCATACTGACGTCTCTAATTTCACGTAGGAAGTCGGAAAGAATGTTCTCTGTGGCCACACGTACATCCTCGGTGGGGTCTGACAAGTACTTCCTGGACTGGTGCATCAGTGAGGAATTTGGGCCACAAACCTTTCAGACTGACAGTAGGCCGTCTAGGAACTCTGGAAGATATGTTATGAGTTCGAGCTCTGGGACCGAGTCGAGCACTGTTATCCAAGACACGAGGTAGCTGCGTGTGAATGGGCTAATAACATATATCCTGTCTTGCAGAAGTGGAATGAAGCGCGCGAGGGAAAATGCCTTCTTCGGAGGATGCGCACTTTCTCCTAGGGATTGATCGTCGGAGTAAGGAACGAGGATACTCGGCTCCTGTGAGTCAACAGGGATCTTCTCCGTCTCTGGAATGTAGTCTGAAGCTCTCTCGGCCACGATGTCCTTCAGAAGCCGATCAAGCAGTTCCGCTCCATTCTTGACCGAAAGCTCTGAATCGGCGGCTAGCTGAGAAAATCGGCTCAGTGGAAAGTAAAACTTGATGAGAGCTACCGCACTTTACTAAGGGCGTCGAATATAGGATTGAAATAAACAAGAACCTCCCCCTTGGACGCCTTGGCAATGTTGTATAGACATTCAGCTGAGAAATACCGGATTTTGTTTTCCGGATCGGTGAAGCACGCCAGCACGGGCTCGATGAATTTGTCCATGTACGGGGCAACATCGACCTTGAGGGCAATGGCTGTGGCAGCAAGGCCAATGAGACCGCCATTCCTGATATGAAGGGGATGTGATGCATTGCTAAACATATCTACCAGCTGGTCGATGATCTGGTCTATACGACGTCGGTCATTTTGCAGGTGACATTCACGAATTTGCCTGACGGGAACGCTCAATACATCACTAATAACATTAAACGAGTTGAATTACTTTTCTAACTCGAGAGCAGCTGCCTTTCTCTTCTCATAAATCTTGTCTACGAGTTGCTTCGCTACAGCGGTGTCTGCAAGAGTGATTCGGGTGGGCAAGTAGGAACTCTGACAAAAAGGCTTACCCATGAGTTCTGCAACGCTTCCTGCAGGTTACAATGACACCGACGAGCAGGAAATGAGAGTGGTATCAACCACCTCTGGAAGGTTAAAACGAATGCTCAGTACACCAAGTCGGATCTCTCAGCCGCGTCACTGAATCATGCATCACGTGACGTTCCTCTCCAGCCGGATATTACTTTTATTCTTTGACCATATGGACCTCGATGCGATTGGTCTCAACTCTGTATGTTGGACATACCCGGAGAATTAGTGCGTGACACAGTCACGGCGGGAAACCCCAGCAATTCAACCCCCGGCGCTGACTGGGGAATTTCTTAAACGCCCCTGGCAGTGCGGTCCGCACAATTGCACGCTATGATGATCAAATCCACGGCGAAGTGTGTCCGATGCTTCCCCCATGGACATTCATAATATCGCAATCTCAACCTTAAAGTCTTATCTGAAAAGACGCTGGGTTTCCGAGTCTTTTCAAAACCGCTGAGTGGTGAAAATTATTATAGAGATTTATACATTACATCGACCTCCATTTGCAATGAGGCTAGCGTCGCAAAATGCCTTCTAGCACAACTCGTGCATTTTGCGCATCGGCACGTCCGCGACTGAGTTGCATGACTTTACCCACGAGCTTGTTGAGGACGCGAGGATTGCCTAGGCGTATGGCTTCCGCTTCCTCAGGAAGCGCTTCAATGGCTTCAGCACACCATGTTCTGAGGGAAACCTTGTCGTTTCCTGATACAGCCTCAAGAGAAAGCTCTTGTGCGAGAACAGAGGGAGCTGCCGAAGAGCGATTGGTGATGATATGCTTCAATAATGATTTCCCGGAAGTCCCTGACAGCGGTGATTTATAACTACGAAGCTGAACGAAAAGAGAGGACTTGCCTGTAATTTTGCCATCCTGTACCAGGTCCATGAGTTCGCCTAATTGCGCGACAGATACGGGATTGTCACTGAAGGTCTCTTTGCGAGCAGTCAACTGTCCAAGTAGTTCATGCGTCATCCTGGGGATGAAAATGTGTATATAAAACTTTACAATTTGAACAGGACAACGAACCAGTTGACAACGACCTTTGAATCCCGTTGTTGCGCGAGGGCATCGAAGTAAGCTACGGCGCCTTTTTCAAGTTCACCATCAAATCCGACCCCCCGACCTGAGTCGACGGTCATGAGCACATCTGCGTCCCGTTCAGATAGCCCAAGGTTAAGTAAACGGGCACGTGTTACATCAGGGAGCTCCGGCATGGCTTTCCTGATTGCATCAATATAGTCCTGTAATGATATTTTAAGTGACACAACCAGAGATAAGAGCAGGCTGTTACCTCGGATATCAGCAATGGAGGGAGATTTGGATCAGGCATGTATCTATAATCAGGAGAATCCTCCTTGCTTCTAAGCTTGAAAGTCTCGGCTTTGTTCTCATCAAATCCTCTGGTCTCTTGTGGAACAGAGGAGCCATTTTCGAGTAGCTCGATATGCCGAAAGACCTCCGAGGCTTTTTGAACATTAGTGGCAATTCAGAATGGTGGATTAAACAAATTACTAATAGCCACCATCATGAACTTCACGCTGTTCAGGTTTTTGATCTCGCAACGAGTGCCATGGGGCGCTCCAACTCTGTTGACAGACACGTTCACATCACAGCGGAATGAGCCCTGCGTGAAATCACGTTTAGAGCGACTGCGAACTACACAAGATAGATACCCCACTTGTTCCATGTTTCCATCACTCGAGCCCACAGCACGAAGTACAGCCTGCAAGGTCCGAACATAATCTGCGGCCTCTTCGGGAGATCTGAAGCACGTGGATCAGCTATCAGATTAAAATGATATAGATCAAAGCTGATTCACCGCATATCTGGCTCTGAAACTATTTCCATCAAGCCTGAGCCAGCTCTATTTAGGTCAATAAGTGAGGTACGCCGAAGTCCATCGAAAGTTGATTTGGCCGTATCCTGTAAACGCTTCGGCTCCGGCTCACATGAAACCTGTTTGTTGCTTACCTGTTCAAGCTGTATTTGGGTGATGCCCACTGCAACGTTACCTCTGGGGAGCTTGAGATAACCCCCCTTCGCGATCGGAGCTTATAGAAAGAATGCAGTGTTAGCATTTGCATTTGAGTTATAGGTTAAGCTTACAGTAGCGCTGAGTTATCTGGTACCCTGCCGGGAGATCAGAGTAAAAGTAGTGCTTCCTGTCGAATGCAGAGCGAGATTGTACTTCTGAGCTCAACGCTAACGCGGTTCTGACGGCCAATTCCACGCATTTTGGGTTCAATGTCTGAGATGCGGGGTCAGGTTTGATGTTGGGTGAACGGCAGAGTTGAGCCTACAGGTAGTGTTCCGGGAAACGCGGCATCGTATGAGGACATATTGGTATTAGGTAGCTCGCCAGGACGAGATGTGAAGGACTCTGTTCATGTTGAATTAGCTCAGACATGCTCGTCGAGCCAGACATGCGTGCACCTGAGAAGAGTTTGCGACGTGACTTGATCTGGGCATGCACTTCAATACCGACGACGACTTCCCAGCCAGGCCAACGTTTGTCATAGATCGCTTCGCGAGTATGGATCTGTCGTGAAAGCCAGAGCTGGTGCAGCTGGACAGAGCGCCATGAACAACGTCGAATGAGCATCAAGTTAGGACCTTCCTTTCTCGGAAAATTTCCAGATTTATTAGCACAGCTTTTGATGATCATGCCAAGTGGCACAGGTGACATTTTGGATGTCAGCTGCTCAAGGTATACATAAGATAACACAAAGCGACAGGGCCAATGATATGAACCTGTGCGCTGATTCTAGCGTGCGTCTTGGCCATGCATTGGTAAATTCTTGATATCATTCTCGTACACTCCGCCCATACGGAAACGTCATCCATCACTTCTTGCTCGCAAGCACCATGCTCCCGAATCCCCACCCAAGCCTCTGGTCACTCCTCCGACAGGATCATATCAGCACTACTGTCAGAGGTGAGGAAGAGGAGCATTTCCTCCCCGTTTACGAACCCCCCAGTGTGGGAAGAAGCAAATTGTAACTCTACGCTGTGTCTCCGAGGGCTTCTTCCGTCGCTGATTGATTCGTTTTGTTGTAATATTTTGAATGCGTGCACCTATATATCTATGCGGTGTCAATCGCTAACAGTATCAATTACGGACCGCCATTCGCAGGTTTGGCTTCCAAGTCCGTATTTATCATTTACATCTTTGTGGCGGCCACTAACCGACCTTAGTACCTCGGAGTCATTCTTACAGATGGACACGCAAGAATCAGTGGTATACGCCTACAGCCTACTGGCCGACTCTGCTCCCCTGCAGTTCTTCATTCTGTACGTCATCCTTTTACCTTCCCCCCCAATCATAATTTACCTGAAATGGCAAGCGTTGAACCGGCCGCAGAACAACCAAACCACTATACATTCTCCATCTCAATGAAGGCAGGCCACGTTGAAAGGGCCGTCTGCTCTCCAGTCACCTTGAGACTATCAATAGATCCGAGGCAGCTAGACTTTTCTGTTTTGTAAGATTATGCCAGGTTATAACAAGTCTTACAGAAGCTCACATCGCACCAGCATCTTCCCACCACGGATGAGCCTACCTGCTGGCTGTTTATACCACTTGCGTGTTTGGCTCCATGCTGCAGGCATCGATCACCGGATATTCAGCGATAATGATCTTTGGGTTGGCAGAGACCCCGACTTCCGGTCTGTTGGAGACGCTTCATTCGCCGTCCTGCGCAATGCAACGCAAGACATGATGATATACCAGGGCATAGCAGGTCGCGCACATGTCAGCTTCATCATAAAGTTTGTGCTTCCCGTCTCTTCCTTCATAATATAACATCTTGCTCCCCTTAGATGGAAACTCGTGGAAGTCGGGCTGTACAGTATCTCCCTAGAATACGAAGCCGGAGGTGCTGGACGCACACTCTTTAAGGACTGCTACGTCAAACTAGAGTGCGAACCACAGATCGTCTCATTTATGATCTAGTACGTTATTTGTCTCCTTTCTTCATCACAATATCACAAACCTGCCTTATCAGCACCATACCTGTATCGTCAATTCCCCCCGGCGCATCCCACCGCATCCGCGTGTGGCTCCGCACGCCCTTCGTATCACTCTCTCCCGCTTCATCTGCCATTTCTTCTGGCGAATCCTACATCTACCAGCGCATATGGAAATCAGACGAGTTCAAACTTGGTGCTGGTCTCAACTTCGAAGCACTGGGCCCGAAGCTCGTGATGGGCGTCCGCGATCCGGATTCACCGCGGGTAGAGCGAGATCCCCCGCGTTTGTTGCCCCGCTGCCAGCCACCTGTAAACGCAGTTGGTCGCGCGTCTGGATCTTCTGGGTCATAACCATTGACCCAAGGACTGTATGGACATGGACTGATTTATGCTATCTTCCTAATCTCATGACTTTTACATAATTCACTCACATCCCGCTTGCGGTTCCACATCGCCGAATATTTATAGTTCATGCGTAAGCTACGATACAAAATTGTGTCTCTGGCTTTGAAAATGCTGAAATACAAAGGAAAGATTGACGCCAACCGTACTTGAGTGCCAATCAAAGAATGATTAATAGTGAAAAAGCAGCGCGGATGCTAGAAGAACGTGCAACAATGTATCCAACGGACATAAGTGAAGCACTCATCCCACTGTACTGCGCTGTTGAGGTTCGAACGTTTGCCCAATGCATTTCGTCATGAACTTCGGTCCCTGTAGAAAAATGTAAATAAACCAAACATCTGCAGGATCGGGCCATGACAATAAAGACTGGGCCTGCTGGTACCACACAGCCAGTAGGAGGCCCCAAAACCGAACAAGCTTGAGCGGAGCTAGGGCTTGGTGAAGGGACCAGCACCAGCGCTGTGCGGCGACCATCTTTCTATTGCGCTCCCGTCGCGACGGCAGCGTTTTCACCAAGAGGAAGTTGAGGAGTCTTGATTTCATTGACGGCCCTGTTGATAGGAGCATATACGCCATTGATTTCGCCAGGTAGCGGCGCACTTGAGAACGACAAGCCAGGAATAGTATTCTCGCTATCTTGTGTCATGTCGGATCTGCTGAGCGCGTAGCCACGCGAGATCAATGGCGAAAACATATGAGAAAGTCTGCACCAACCGTCTCTTCTTGTTGGGCATATCAGGCGAAGTATTGCTTGACTTGCCCGATCCCTTCACATGCAGCACGATGCAGGTCAGTGATGCCCAAGCGGAATACCCGAACTACCCACTTTGCCAGCTTTCGGACGTTTCAGCGCTTGCTTGGGTTGTCGCTCGCCTTCGTCAAACACATAGTCGGGAAGAGCAGAACTAGTGAAATGAGTGAGATTGGAAGTGATCACTTGCCGCATCAAATTGCACGACCTTTTGATATTCCGCACCACAATACCCATCGCGTCCTCATCGTACTTTTCCCACATCTTGACGAGCTTTGTAAACTCGGTGGTCGGATATGATATATCAAGTTTCCTTGGACCCGCTGCGTTAACTTTCAAATCAGAAAACATGGCGTTCAGCTGCGAAGGAATCGGATGAAAGGGAATAGGAACTAGGGACGCACGTGGCTTGGGCTCGATCAGAAGGCCGATGTAGAAAGTTGTCGAGTGCACTGTACCCGCACCATCGACACCTTCAATGTCAGCCTTCGTTCGTTTGGAGACAGCATCGGAGATCTGTCCCTGTGCAACTTGTCTGATTTCCTCTTCCGAAATACAATGTGAGACTTGTTCAAAGCCCTTGATGAACGGATGCGCGAGAATCAATGAATCAACATATTCAAGCTTCATGACCAGTTGCCTTATCCGAGACTCAACGGTTCCTGCCCTAAACATGACTTGCAGACTTCCGGAATGCACAAAACGAAGGGCACTCTTACCACTTGATCTGTGTATCAGCACTGGCAGTTGATGCGATAACTTGAAGGTAATATCGATATTTGTGGAAAAAGTCATGTTTCTGGAAAAGTTCCGACCAACTTGCTGTGCCGACGATGACCTTATCCACGATGTCCGCCCCTAGAAAACTGTAAGACCACTATAAAAAACAGAATTAAAGAAACAGTGAACTCGCCTTTCTTGAACTCTTCGGTGACAATCATCTGCGTTGATGCTGTTACATTGTGAGTTGAACACATTGCGGGATATGCGGGAGTAATGATGGGCATCCTATGTGATCGATCTGCAGGATAAAGCTACGAAAGTACATGAGTCACCGTGGCGCAATCCGGTAGAAGCAATGACGTGTACTTTAGGATTCCATACGCGGACTTGCAATGGTCCTTCTTCTATTTGTTTCAGAAGCACCGGCTGCGGCCATGACCTGGGCATCCAAGAGTACTAAGTATATATTAAAAAGGGAGTCCCGCAAACGTGCGCACCATTGGTACATGATGATGAAAAATCGGCTGACGATCGCCCCTGCGGTAGCGTTTGGATATAATTGGCATATTCGGGCAACAAGGATTGCCCAAGCCACACCACCAAAGAATCCGTTTACATTTGAGTAGATTGCTCTCCCTGAAATAAGTGCATCAGCGTAATCCTTCACTCGAAGCCGTCCAAAAGAACCCACGTTGAGCCCAGAGTTTGATGCATCGGAGCGAGTCCCGATAGACATCAGTGTTGGGGACTAATCGCAAAATCTCATCATTCACCCTTGAACCTATACACAAATGAGTATAATCGAACAACACGAGATGCACAGCGTACCTCCGAGACTGCGCACGCATCGCTCATCTAGATTTCGCAAAAGATTGTCATCCTGCAGTGACAAATCATCTGGTATAGACGACAACGCCAGGCGAGCCATCAGGAAATCTAACGGTATTCCTGAGATTTTTGTCTTGATGATGGGAACATACGCCTCCGGAACACCCTTTGTACCACCATCAGTCCAAGTTATGGAGGCAGCCACTGACGGCTAAAAACTCACCGACACCTCCGTAATATCATCTTCTTTTGCAAGAATTTTCTCAAATGTTTCAAAGAAGTCTTCGCGTGAAACATGTTTGGGAACGACGCAGAGTGTATCAATATCGGACCCGGGTCCATGAACGCCAAGACGATAGGAACCGAAGGTAAATATCTTCCCCCCGGCGGCCCTCGCTGCTGCTTCGGAGAGCCCGCGAGATAGCGATACCTCGTACACAAATTGCTTGACCATGGCAGCTACCCGTCCGAGCACCGATTCCCTACGAAAAATCGAAAAGCGACCTCAGTATCGCCCGCCTCTCCGGAGGATGTGCTGAAAAGACTAGGACAACAGAAAAATAACCCAAGAACCACGAAATGCGCATCGTATTCAATCCAATGACCTTCGGTGATAGCGCAGTGTCTACAGGGTTCTTGGCGAGTCCACGCATCCACCGTCCAACGAAAATCGAAAGAAGAAAAAAAGTGATCCCACCTGAGCCTAGCTTCGTCGATACTCTCAAAAGTGTTCTGTCTTCGTAATTCTTCCATCAGCGTCGCTGTGACCTCCTTTTCCCTCTCAGTCGATTCGGCAGTCGAGATGGGAGGTGTGACCCCAAGATACCTAGCAGTGTGTCAGCTCCATGGCTATTCAACGATTAGGTGGCTTAATCACCCTTTCTCCGTGGTCATGACTGCGTGAACTCAAGATGAGAGCTAGACAAAACTCGTAGATACTGCGGTGGACTTGCGTGGAACTTCGACGACTCGTACAATGTCGCTGGTGAATGGAAATCATTTCGAGCCACCTGAGTCGGCTTAGTCATCATGCTATTTTGAACAAGCGCACATTCAAATTGGTTTGAAAGTTCTATAGCGTGGCATGCGAAGGTGTGTAAGACTAGAGAGGTTATAAATATGACATGATGAAATATCCAAGTGGAATGTAAAAAATCCAGGTAAAATGTAGAAATATTTAAGTAGAATCCAGAAGTATCCAAAAGTCTATGGGTTGTCGCATGAGATGGAAGAAGTTGTGTGGAATATAATGAATAGGGTAGGGAGTATTGTACTGTAAAGAGAGGCAAGATGCGGGAAAACATGTATCCTGGACGCTCAGAATGGCTCCCCGCTACGGATATATCCCTTTTGGACGTCCCGTGTGGCCTTGAAGTGAGAGCGATCCTCTGAGCGCCTTAGGGCCCATTTACGGATATACCAGGCAAGGAAAGCTACAAATAGGAGACCGGCGATGACGCCTATCACGATACCAACTATCGCGCCGGTAGATGTTTGACTTGTCGAGGGCGATGATGAGGGTTCTGGAGAGGATGAGCTAGGGTTTCCACCGAATGGCCAATAGTCCCCGCCATCAGGGGGGAGAACACAGGTCAAAGCGTCTCCGTCCGTGTTAAATTGGAAGTCTGACTGGGTTGTGCTCTGCGCGGTGTTGTTGACATCAAGAACAAACGCTGCAGGAGAAGGCGTTGGGTCACCAGCAGTACAGTTCGGACCGCGCGCCCCAATAAATGAAGTGTTCCCCACAAGGACATTACCCTCTACCGTAAAATTGGTTGCAGACGACATAGCAATACCGTAGCTGAATGCACCAGTGAGCTGGTTGTCGAGGACCGTCCCCCCAGTGCTGACGTTGTTTCCATACTCTGGCCCGAACCAGGTGCGCGGACCAATTGCAATACCGATTCTGAATCAGGATTGTCAGCACATTCATGGGAAGACAAGATGACTACTCATACTTGATGACAACATCTTCGTTATTAGTGCCCTTGGTCGCCGAGCCCACATCAGGCGAAGTGGCGAATCCACCCGCAATGGTATTGTTGGTGACCACGACCCCTCTGTAATTACCACTGTATGGTGACACATCAACCATGTTGATTCCTCCGAGTAATGTATTCTACATATATGGCGGTTAGAAATCAAAACGACGTGAAAATTTTTGAATAACTTACAGTCTCGACCCAGATCGTATTGTTTTCTACGCGAGTACCAGGTGCTCCAAACAGTACGATG
The DNA here is from genome assembly GCA_930272055.1 of Rhizopogon roseolus. Lineage (NCBI taxonomy): Eukaryota > Fungi > Basidiomycota > Agaricomycetes > Boletales > Rhizopogonaceae > Rhizopogon > Rhizopogon roseolus. Next base: position 16,569 of record CAKNEV010000299.1, on the reverse strand, counting down.
CCTCCATCGGTGGGATTGTTGATCATGTTGTTACGAACAAGACTATTTGAGCATGCCATACTAATTCCATCTGCCCATTGCTGGAACAGGTCCGATCCTGCGGGTCCGATATCGTTATTTTGGACTGTAACATTGTTGCAGTTCAAGGATCCTTCGGCGATGTGGAGACACGACCAGCCTCTGGGGTCATACGAATGCACATATTCAACAATTTGGTTCGAGTTTGCACCACCCATTTCAATGTTTGCACCACCATTGATAGGAGGCGCTCCGCTCCGCGTTCCGTTTATCTGCAAGACGGTTAGCACCAAAGGATTTTCTTTTTGATACTGACGGACCTGTATGTTGCGCAACTTTACCCCGTCACAATTCGCGCATTGGCCATTTATGGCGGTTGTATGACCAGTACCATTTGAAACAGGGCCATTGACTACTAAGACAGCCCGGGTGTCATCGGTGGGGTATCCAACGGTGCTAATTTCTTGATTGGCTGCCGCAAAGTTGATGGGGGCTTGTATGAGGTATTGCGTGCTTGGACAAAGGCTCAAGACATATCCTGCGCCTGAAGAGTTGAGAAGTGTGTTGAGGCGATCAGTGAGGGTGTTATCCGGGTCGGCGGGCTCGCAGTTGGAAGACGCCCGAGGGAGATAGGAAGGCATTGCAGACATCCTGAAAGGATGTCATTTGTGAGTGATGAATGGAATTCCACATTGAAATTCCATACTTGTGCATAAAATTGCGGCGCATGACGAGGGAAATGATATTGCAGAAAGGGTACAAGGAGGGTACAAGGGACTACAGTGAAAACGTCAGAGTAAAAAAGAGACGAATTAAACGCCCAATCGCCCTCCTGAACCCCAGTTAAAAGAAAGAACGGCAGGCGAGTTGCAGGCAAGAGTAGCTTGGCAACTTGAAGTTGATGGAACTTCTTGCCGAAGAAGCACTTCGTCATAATAAATTAGGTAATACTCCCGGTCAATCTCCACTAAAAAATTCATGATGAGTTTACAATGTCAGAATGTACAACTACACTTAATATTCCCCGACCGCTGAATCTCACTTCAACCAACAGCTGAGGAACATTCAAGGCAACGTTTCAAGTTAACGAGTGAATGAATATTTATAGTCTTACTAAAATTGGAAAGATCACTACGCCTAGTCAGAATAGCTGTCACGGGTGATTTGAATGTCTCAACGCTAGCCAGTGACATTCGGCGATAAGCCACATAAATAGCCTTCGAACTAGCGGCTAATGGCGCTTCGTGCAAGAAACGGACCGGTTGAACGCACTACACGTTACCGGGTACTGATATACAGCCTTTGAATTTGACATGTCTTTGCTCCAGGTCCACCCCTATCGAAAGCACCGAGACTCATGGAACAATGATATGTCATGTCGTCCAGACTCCAGCAGGCACACGGATCCAATCATTCAGATGCAGAGCGGAGAGCATGTGAAATTGTTGCTGTAATTGAACGGTCCCCGTTGGAGATAGCTTGAAATTTGATAGATGATCAAAGATCTACTAGGTGATTGAACGACGAACCACTTGATGTAAGTTGTCCTCTTCTGCAAACTTTCAAGTTGCAATTTCTTATTGTTTAGAATGAGTTTCACCACGGGTTTAGGACATATTTCAGGGTCACGTGGGAAGCTAGAATCACAGTCTCAATTTCATCCAGTTCCTTCTGTGGAGCCGCAGGGAATTGGGGCCCGGACTTTCCGCAAGCGGAATTCACAATATACCCTGTTTACAACCAAGTGTGTATGTATATCATCCACGCAGCTTAGAGAAGGTGGATCATCACCTGACGGCCTTCGTGTGACGGCCCCAAATGCTGTATCGAGGTCTTGAATAGCGCAGCCTGATCAGGCAAGAAAACCAGGAAACATAGGTCAGCATTTGGCAAACCGCACATTGCGCGCATCACACTGTGAAGATGTTCACAGCGCCGTATACATAGCACATGACACAACAACTTCGAGCCCGTCCCGTAGGGACCCCTGATGGCTTCTTATCGCACTTTCCCCATATCGCTACCACATTGTTAATAGTCTCGTTCAAACCCAAGTCAGGTCACAACTCGCCACTATCCTGTCCTCGATAGTATGACCAGGGTGTTTGGAATTGTGTTGGGCTTCTTGAGCCAGACCTTTACCTATCCTTCTCAAGTATGGTTCTCAGCTGATCCTGTCGGGGTAAACAATGGGCAGGTTATCACCCCAGAGCTAGCAACCTTCATCCAGACGACCCTCGACATCTGGAACATCACAGGGTTATCCGTTGCCATTGTCCCGAAGTCTGGCGAACCGGAATACCATTCATGGGGGAACAGGACAGAGGACGGCGAAAAGACAACAGAGGACGTATGGACCGCTCAAATCTTTACCAATATGAGACCTGAAGCTGTATTTCCAGACATTATTCCATATGGCTTCTGTGTCCAAGGCATTTTGCGCGAGCGCACTTGGCATTTTGATGGATGACTTTGAACATGGACGAAACGTCACCCCGCTTCCCCCTGCTGTGTCAGAATTTAATTGGCACACCTCTGTACAAGACATCCTTCCGGGAGAATGGCAGTTGATGGACGAGTGGGCGGAAAGGAAGGCTAATCTGAAAGACATACTCTCTCATGTCTCTGGCCTTCCTCGGTGAGATTTGCTCCCCCTTTTTACAAGAGTTTACTTAACGAGAACTAGCCATGATTACTCGTATGGAGCATACGACAGCCCCAAAGATGCTGTATCGCGGCTGCGCTATCTAAGACCAGCTTTCCAACTCCGGGAACAATGGTCATACAACAACCAGGTGAGAAATAGCAGTCAAAATAGCATCAGGCATCCTCACCATCAAGAACAGATGTTCATGGTGGCTGGTCACATCATCGAAACTTACTCCGGAAAAGACTACACTTCTTTTGTGGAAGATCGGATATTCACGCCATTAGGAATGTCTTCTTCTACATTCTCACCAGCGAAAGCTGCAAAGACGGGTAAATTTACTCAGGGGTGGACTAGCAGCGGCAGGCTCCTGCCGGAGTGGTTCCCAGAAGATATGGTACCGCTTATGGCAGGTGCAGGCGGTGTGATATCAAGCGCCGTAGACATGGCAGGTGCATTTCGCCTTCATCATTGTCACTGGCTGATAGTCTTTTTTTATCGTCCAGTCTAAATGGGTTGCATTATGGCTTAACAAGGGTGTGCATGACAACATTCCAGTCATACCGTCATCGGTGTACGGAAACGCATCGCAGTCATACTCTGTGTCTGTCAGTACCCCAGCTGATTCCGAGCACTCGATTCAAGGGTATGGGTTGGGTTGGTTCCGTAACTCGTATCTCGGACACGATGTAGCCAACCTTTCATCATTGACCAATGACTGGCCGCTAATATCAGAGCACTAGGTTGTCTACCACTCGGGATCGATTCCAGGCCTGTCTACGCTGGTTTCATTCCTTCCAGATGACGATGTCGGGGTTGTGGTTTTCGCCAACGGGGGTGATAAAGCAAAACCTGTGATGAATATATCAAATCATATAATCGACGCTGCTCTGCACCTGCGATCAGAGCTATCACCACCGATGTTCGTTTGTTCATGATTAATTCTTTACTTTGCTAATTTATAAACACAGCATGCCTGAGAAGAAGACAGTAAAATCCCCATTGGAAAACATCGTTGCCTTGGAGCTTGCACTCGAAGAATTTTCAGGGACATATACCAACCCTGGATACGGCACATTCACCTTCTGCGGCCCTTCCAGCAGCTCCCCAGATTGCCAAAGGGTAATTACAGATTTCAACGCCGTAGATAAAGCACAGTCGAGCGCACCCAGTTCGCCTCAGCTGCTCGGATCGTGGCCGCGCGTATGGTCGTCTCATATCCGAGCTATTCATCAGCCTGGAAACAAGTTTATGGTGCAGTGCACCTCGCTGTTCCCGGAAGGATATGGACGTGACAGCACGCCTTTTGAGACTGCGGAAATAGGAACATCGGAGGCTACAGGAGAGTTTGTTGTGGAAGATGGAAAGGTTGTCGGATTTGGCTTGTTTGGTATGGTGGGTGTCGATGAACCCACCGAGAGAGAGCGTACGCACACGACTGTACAAGGCCGAGCTGAGGCATGGTTTGATAAGGTGTAGAACAAGGATAGGAGGGGATGTGAGTATCCCTACTAGGTTGGTGACTCACTTGAGGTGCGATGCATTGTACTTGATGAATAATGAGTGGTGTCAGACAATTCTGTATATTCTCCGAGCGCCTGTACGCTTTCATGTTCCTTCCTCGCCTATCGCTTGACAATAAGGTAGACCAGCCTGGCAAATGCTACTTCACTTTACAGCCCAGCATGTAGATTCGCGGCATTTGAATTTATTTAAGCTTCTCTGGCATGAGAACGACGACGGTTCTAGTGAAGATCTCTTTATGCGTTGGCACGTCCCTCAAGCTTCAAGTTGGAGGTATGCACATGTCGGTTTATGACTTGGCTGAGGATAAAGTGCACACGTCCATTGTGAGAGTTCCTGCCCTATTTCGTTGATAAGACTGATATCATTATCAGGGAGTCACGGTCCCAGGGACACAAAAGATTAAACTCGATCAAGCACCGATAATCCTATATCAAAAAATGTCATGAAACTATAGTTACTGCTTCACTTCTTCACCGCCCTGAGCTGTGCACGAAGATTGCCGTTTTCCGTCTGCATCGAGTTGAGCTCATCCAACAAAGCAATGCGCTGTGTCTGCTCTGACGTGCGCATGGCCTCGATTTCCTCTTTTGCCTGCCGCAGTGCCTCTGCGCACACTGCAAGCTGACCCTCGAGCTGCCTGCGCACTTGTTCAGGTGCTGCGGCTGCTTCCTCAGCGAGTGTAAGCGTCTTAGCACTGAGTGCATTGTTGGCTTCCGTGAGTTGTCTGCACATCTCTGCCTGATCGGCAGCGTGCATCTCCATCTCACGTTTCTCTACCACCGCACGCTCGACGGCGTCCTGGAGTTCGCGTATTTCGTCCATCCTGTAAAACAGTATAAAAATCGACCCGGGTAAAGCATAGAGACACTTACAGTGCGTTTTGTTTTGACGCTAAGGATATGTTCTGACCTTCAAGCGTCGTCACCTGGCGTTGATACGTCTCCAGCGCTGCACTACTGCCCTGTATCAGCTTCTGAAGGCGCGCTGCGTTTTCCTTGAGTAGTTCGTGCGCTTGCGCGAGACGTATCAATCTTTCGATTAACGCACGATCGTCTACAACAAGTGCCTCAACACGCGCAACAAACGCCTCGACTGTGAACGGGAACGTGCTCTGTTCCGCGGAAGGAGTCACAGGCTGAGAGCGGACATCGTACAACGACTTGAGTCCGCGTACGTCCATGTCGGATAGGGATGGGAGGGCAGGTTTGGTCGGTGATGTCCCTGGAGTAGGTGTTCCAGATATATTCCGAAGATGTCGTATATTGTTGAGTTTTGTAGCACGGAGTTCCGGCGCAGGTAGAATATGCCATATGGGTTGTAGAAGGGCAATGACATCTGCAACTTCTCCTTTGTATTCAACGGGGGGAGCGGTGTTCGCTGAGGAGACTGCATCAGCGACTTCCTAGATATCAAGATAAGTGCGTCTCATGCAAGGACAATAATGAAAGATTACCTTGACTCGTAACTCCAGGGAAATGATTTCAAGTTGTGCGTTGTCTCTTTCCTGACGAACGGCATCCAGGTCCTTTGAAAGCATTCCGTTTTTCTCTACATGAACCTGTAGTTCATCTTCAAGGTGTGCATGCACGTCGCTATGTTCCTGCAGCGCACTCGATAACTTTTCGAGATGCGACTGAACCGAAGAAAGCAGGATTTGAAAGGATGGGTCTGCTGGAGCCTCGATACCATGCAGCTGCACCACCGTCCTAAGCGCATCCATAGCTTCATCCAACTCTGCTCGGGCATCGCCACCAGCCCTTGCGTCCTCTAATTCGTCGTGCAGTGTGTCAAGCCCCGCAAGTTTCTCCTCCATTACGACCCTCTCTTCCTCCCAGTCCTTTCTTGCATTCTCTAACTCATCCCGCAATGCGTCAAACCCAGTAAGTTTCTCCTCCATCACGACCTTCTCTGCCTGCCAATCTTCTCTTGCGTTCTCCAGCTCATTCCGTAGCGCACCAAGCTCTGTGAGTGTGTTCTCCTGAATGACAGCTTTCTCTACCTCCAGATGCCGTTTTGCGTTTTCCAACTCACGCAGTGAACCGACTTCTGCAAGTTTGCCCTCCTCCATCGCGACTTTCTCTGCTCTCCATTGCTCTCTTGCCTCCTCCAATTCTGCCTTCAGGAGCGCAATATTTTGGTTCGCAGCACTAAGAGCTTCTGTCGCATTACGAAGCCCGTCTTCGAGCGAGACGATATCAGCTACCGTTGGAGGAGCTTTAGGAACTTGCGCATCGGCGTGGCCCGCGAACAAGTGCGCCCCATCAAACCGCGCTGTCGACGTTGTCGAAGTAGTCGTAACTGAGCTAAACGCCGAAGTCCTATTCGGCATACATGGGCTCGATAATTCCTCATTCGACATCGTATTCTTCTCCATCTTCGCGACAGAGTACCCAAGCACGCCTGCACGATGCTCTAGGAGCTTCCGCTCTACTTCGCTTGCCCTTTCTGAAACGCGCCGAAGCTCTGTCTGTGCAACATTGACCCTCCTTTCCGCCACCTTCAATGGGTCGTCTGTGGGGTTTGTGAGTTTACTGTGTGCGGTGCCGAGCTTTGAAAGAGACAAGGCTGCATCACGGAGCTTGGTCTCGAGCTTCAGTTTCTTCTGCGCCGAAGCGAGTCGGGTTTTGAGAACTTGATGCTCCTACGGGCGTAGTTTATTAAAGCAGAGAACATAGACGAAGCAAATTAAATCTAACATTTTTGAGTTCTTCGACTTCTTCTCCACTCAAGATCTCGCATTCCCGGCTGTCGATGACCGCTTCGCTAGTGAGAAGACTCATGAGCAGGTCATCCCTTACGTTGAGCAATCCTGAAGTTCGCTTCCATTCTGAAGGAACAGAATTTCTTGGCGGCAGCGGGGCGGGAAGTGGGACGCTGGGAGACGAGGGACCTGCGACTGGGGAGGTGACTGGTATGCTGCTAGGTACCGGTTTGCGCGAAGGGGGAGTTACAGGCCCTGTGCTTTGCACAGGGGAAATAGGAGGAGAAGCAAGAAAGACAGAGCGCCGAGACTGATTGCCGTTACCGTTACCGTTACTATTGCTCTCCAGGAGAGATGTCACGGACGGCTGCTTCCTATTTTTCTTGATAAAAAGTCCAGGTGTGGTCGGAGAGGCTGGCGCTGATTCCCCTGGTGACCATGATGGTTTGCCTGTCTTTATAAAAGAGATAAGTGCTGACGGCTTCTGATTCTCGGGTTGGGGAGGTGGTGGTGGGGGTTGTGAATTGGCCGACGAGCTTCCGCTTCCCCAGAGTTTTACCATTCAGTTTGAGGGATTTGGCAGTTATCCCAGCTTGAATAGATCCGGAGCGCCAGCACGTCTCCTTGGAAATGAATCCGGCATTCAGTCATGGGAATTGTTGCGGGAAGATTGTTTGGATTTATTGAATTCAGAAGATCAGACAAAGGGCAGCAAACAACCCACCGCACGAAGCCGCTGAGGACAATCAAGGCTGACACCAAGCGCAAACTTCGATGTACAGACTCGGAACAAAATTGGCCAGATATTTTCTCAATATACACATAGAACTATGAGATTGTCACGGCGCTTCTTCACATGTCGTGTGTCTCGATGATAACATCTCATGATATCTATCGTAACAGTGACGACTGACTATGGACCACCCGAATCCATGATTCTCCTTATCGTTGCGTAAGTCGTCAGTGATGTCTCGCTAACACCTGAACGTGCACGTAGATGATCACAAAACATGGCCCATCACTTCGTCCACCTCCGTGCAGGCTGGTTTTGTCGAAAGGGACCACGGCACAGGCAATTTTGAGAGCAGCTTCCACTGAGCGGGTGTGGGGCTCCGCTGAGAATAGTAGCGTACTGGGTGCAATAACGACCGTGTTGGGAAAGGTGCGTAGTCCTGTCAGTGACTCGTTGCAACTATGGAGGGCGTCCAGACTCCTTCACGGCGTGTAAATGAAGACGAAAAGGTGATGCTTGAAGCCCGACTTAAGGTGAGGACTGCCAAGCTGATATTATTTCCCCTGCTATTCGCAAGTACAAAATCCGAGATTGACCTTGATCGATCTGATCCTATAGGTGACAAAACGCAAAGCCCAATCCAGCCTTAACAAATGCAAGTGCGACTTCCACGTGGGATCTCTGGATTTTGATGACACAGTTATCCGTCCGTCCTTTTGGCGAAGGGTTGCTCCATCGCGTCTCTGGGTGATTTCTATCATCTCTGCTGGTTTTGAGGATACAACAACTATCAGTGCCCTAGAGTTCGCACGCCGCTGAGTCTGAATAGAAACTTGTGAATTGGATGATAGCATGCGTCTTAGGGGATTTGTTCGCTGAACACTAGTTTTGGGTTCAAGACAAGTATCGATGGAGACGATATGTTGATGGTGAAGGACTGGAATAGCCTAATTCTAGAGGTATGCCAGAATACGCGGCAGACACGGGATACTCGAAATATATCGGGTCGTCTGAGATACTGCCAGTGGTATTTTTCCCTTCTAACAATGCCCCCTAGAACAAGAACTCTAGAACCCCTCGGCAGACTGCACATAGCTACGACATGGACAGCATAACATAGAACACCGGTTCGCTCTAGTCCAGGTGCCTACGTTGCTCACTCGCCCACCTCACAGCATCCCTCCGCCCCTTCTTGACATCAACCCCAAACCAAATGACCAGCGAGGCTCCCGTACACATCGCAAAGAGGAACGGGAATCCCATCCAGTTATTTCCCGTGTTGTCAATGATGGCCTGGATAACAATGGGACCCACCATCGAAGAGGCACGGTTTGAGAGGCCAAAGAGACCAAAAAACTAGCTGACGTGAGCAAATGGGGGCGGCGAGAAATGAAAAGTACACACCATATTTTCAAAGCCGGGTGGACTGAGCTCAGCCATCATCGTCTGAGAGAACGCGTAGTAAGGTGCCTGGAAGAGCCCAAATACAACATTGTATGCCCTAACAAGAATATAATAATATGTCAAGAGAAACACGTCTTCACGAACCAGAATTCCCAGACGTTGTGGAACCTAACATACCCCTTAGAGATGGTGATTACATGAGTCAAGCTAAGGGCACTGACCCAAATTTCTCCGTCCATATTCCAATCATACCCCATAATGGAATCAAAATCGTTACAACATTCGTGACGACAAACTTTCCATTGATAGTCAGATAAATGAGCGGATAAAAATAGCGCTACATACCATCTTCTTCGTGGTAATCTTCCAGTACTTCTGAATGTACCAGAAAACGAGGGTGCTAATTGTTGAGGTGATCGCCTGAGATAGACCCAGGTATGTAAGCTGCAAGAACGAGAAACTGAACTTGTCGTTCTGGCATATGAAAACGAGGGTTCCAGTTGTATTAAACCCCTGTCCCATGATAGTCAGATGTAGCTCAAGAGAACAGATAATCAAACATTACGTCCGCAAGAAGAAAAAAGGAGACCAAATACACAAAAGTGTAAGGAAGATGCTTGTATGTCTTCAATGCAGCAAAGATCTAATGTTGCTTAAGTCGATTGCTCCTCGAAATTATTCCGCTAAAGGCTTACCTGTTTCCATCCTATTGTCAAGTACCTTTCGCCTTTAGGCAATTTAGGGCCAGGCCTGGGTTCTTGCAAAATGACTGGAGGGTTTCTCAGCAGGAGACCTGGAATAAATATAGGGAATTATGCTCACACCACCAAATTCCCAGTACCACCCAATAACTGTTGACACTGCAAATCAATCAATACGATAACTAGAACTCTTAAAAGTTAGAAATTTACAGCATGAGGACATAATTATCCACTTTTGGGTTGCTCATCATGGGCAGCAAAAGCGCTAGGTTCAGCGCGTACGTGATCACAAATCCGACGTTGCCATGAACCTATATCGAAAAACAGTCAATTTCTAACCCTAACTCAAAGCTGCAGCGCACGTTGGAGATATTACTGATCCTGTTCTTTTCTAGTGACTCTTCTTGCTCGTAAACGGTGGGAGGAATCTCGCCATTTTCGTATTTTTCTCTCAGTTGGCGCGAATGAGGAGTATTCCGTGCGAGGCGAGGGAACACGGCGGCGTAGAAGACAAGAGTCGCACCATATGAGACAAAACCGACGATGTACAGAATCATCGCAAGGACCCATCGACTCGGTGCTACGCAAAACTATCAGAGCTATGGGACCATGAGAGGCGCAGAAACTCACAGGTAAGCGCCATACAAGCATACTGTGCGGCCCAGCATACCACTGTGGCTGCGAACAGTAACCACCGTCCGAACGTACCGTAATCGGCAGCGGAACCGATGGTTGTGAAGATGACTGACATAATTGCGAAGCTAACACCATTCGCAACCAGCACTACACTAGAAACTGGCTTGGTACCGCTACCCCAAGGAACTACGCATTGACCAGAAGCAGTATCTGCCAGGCAGGAAGAGCCAGGGCCTGCAACAGGATCGTAGCCTGCTGCCATGGCAAGCCCCTGAAATAGGGTTTGTGTATAGCCCAAAGGACCGACACCCTGGTAGTATGAGGCATGAATAAGTAGAGTGGGTATTGCGCGAATACACGACCGACTCACATTATCACCGTTAGAGTATACTGGCGATTATTACAATTTAAGTTTAGTGAAGGAAGAACATGGGAGTACATGCACGCACGGTAATAGCTCCATAACTCCCTTCTGGTCACAAGTGGTTCATTCTTGCCGATTGATGAAATAACCACCTGATCACCGTCTTGATCAGATTGGTTGTCCGACTTAGTGTCCACAACCTGTTTCATATCACCGGGCTCGGCACTGAGCACTAGGCTGTCTAATGGAGGTGACATGGACATGGTGGTTAAGAAGCAGCCCGATATAATAAGTCAATTTAAAGCAGAGGGCCAGCGACGGGCGTGGTTGCCGGACCGCAAGTGAGGTACACGCGCTCTCTATCGTATGCACCATATGCAAACCCGTCGGATATATAGTTATGCATGCCTTATGGGAGTTATTGGGAGATTCAGAAATGATACTCACAAGCAGAAGGTCGCCATACGAGATGTTACAACCACACGAGAAGAAAGAATCAAAAACATAAAATGTAGACGCCGTGTGCATGTGGCAGTGTGAAACCTTTTCCGTCAAGCGAAGCCAGTAAGCAGACCCTAATAGAATGAAGATTGTTGTTTATTCTGTATTAGGGGAAACAGCAAGGAATTTCAACCCACGTTCCTGAACAGACACTGGGCCAATGCTAAAAGAGAGGCATACTCGGGACTGCCTGCAAAGGCAAAGCGAAAGTGCCTGAACTAGTATTGTTGCTTCAGCGACTACAAACGCCGTGGCGTACCATGACTGCATTAAATCAAGCCACAACCACAAAAACGCGTTTCGTGACAGTGTCGCACGTGACTGGCATGGCACGTCAGACCGTAATGACCAAAAAAGGAACCCCGGCTCTTCGAACTTCAAACGAAAGAGTTGTGCACTCCAATGCTTGGAGGATATTGTGAGGTACTCAGTGTTTCAAAGAGCAGTTGCTATCGCTGGAGACGGATCTTTGATGGATTTGGTACTATCAAGAAGCCACCTTCTCCACTTGTTGGACATACTTGAATTATCACTCGAGCGCTGATGACAGCTGCAAAGTTTGCCGCTTCAGTTCTCAGCAGTCTGGCAGTGGCGCGGTGGTGGAGATTAGCATGGTACGCCATAACCAAGCTGTGGCCGTGTGGTATGGACTCCACTCTCGGTCTGATCGATCTGATCCCAAAGATAAACAAACGATAACACCAGAGTGCAATTCCCACCAGTACCACCACACGCTGTTCCAGCGCCAATCGCTACCGCCAGCCCACACTGTTCCGCAATTCGTGTCAAGAAAAGCCCTTTAATAGGAAATACCCATGTAATCCTCGTCGTAAAATATCACAATTCGTCGTTTCCTTTTCGGTCACACGGGTACGATTGTCATTGCATATGCTAAATAGTAAAAGCACGAAAAAACGTCTGGTGCTGCCAAAAATCGTTATGCTGGGTATTTGTGACGCGTCTACGCTTGCCACGACCATCTCCGGGGACGCAACGTCCTTGAAACTTGGGGCTCTCGCTCGAAACTCTCTGACTCGTTGTGTGCCAATAGATTACCCAGTTCATCAGCGATGCAGCCACGGGGACATTTTGGAAAACTTGAAGATGAAATTAGCCTCAATTTCTAGCACCGTACGCAGGTCTAGGAAACGCAGTGCAGCACAGAAAGGCTACCAGAAGGAGCAATTGAGAGTTGTGCTGGGACAGATATCCCGCATTCTGGCACTGCACAGATCAGGCATGATACGAAAACTGAACTGATTCTAGACTGCATCGTCTTGTGAGCCCCTAAGTGATGGCTTACCGAACATTGGAGGATCCACATTGCAGGACTTAAAGGCGAAGCCCCACAGGCGACCATTTCCAGGGTGATCATGACTGGCACCTTGAGGATCAGGTACGGTGCAGTCGAAATTATGCACGAAGTGTCGAACGTTCCCGCTCCTCCATTTGCTCCGAAGTCTCATTTTCTTTCCCGAACTTTCTTTTAGTCCGTGCTTTGCGATATCATGCCAAAGGGGGGCCATCTGCAAGCTCTTTAGCAAGAGAGCGACTGGAATATCCTAATTCTGGAGATATGCCAGAGTACGCGGCAGACACAGGACACTCGAAATATATCGGGTCGTCTAAGATACTGCCGCGGATAGTCGAGGACTTCAGGAAGTAGCTTCAGAATCGGTGGAATATTGTCCTGGTTGGGGTTAGTCTTTTGGCACACCACTCAAGTTAATGATAAGTGCCTCAAGGTTACTCGTGTATTGTCTACCATAGGGCATCGCCCCAACGGACAATAAACAAGGAAAAAAAGATTACTCATGCGCTTGACGCTTCGTGTGAGCGCTCACTGTTTGACGACGGGAAAGCAATATGGTTTCGAGGAGGGGAGTTCGAGCGCGCCCTTTCGGCGACAGTCCCTTCTGGAGATTGTAGTGGAGAGATACCTCTTTTCGTTACGATTTTGACAGTTTGGCACTAAAGAATTTGAAGCTGTAATAGAACGAACGAGCCAGAGAGGTCAGATGAAGACAACAGCACTGGTGGAACCGAAGACGTCACGCGATGTTTCTCCTTCTAACAACACTCCCTAGACCAAGAACTCTAGAACCTCTCTGCAGACTGCACATAGCTACGACATAGATAGCATAACACAGAATACCGGGCATTTGAAAGACGATCTTTCGCTCTAGTCCAGGTGCCCACGTTGCTCACTCGCCCACCTCACAGCATCCCTCCGCCCCTTCTTGACATCGACCCCAAACCATATGGCTAGTGAGGCTCCTGTACACATCGCAAAGAGGAACGGGAATCCCATCCAGTTACTTCCCGTGTTGTCAATGATGGCCTGGATAACAATGGGACCTACCATCGAAGAGGCACGGTTTGAGAGACCAAAGAGACCAAAAAACTAGCTGACATGAGTAAATGGGGGCTATGAGGAATGAAAAATACACACCATGTTTTCAAAGCCGGGTGGACTGAGCTCAGCCATCATCGTCTGAGAGAACGCAAAGTAAGGTGCCTGGAAGAGGCCAAATACGACATTGTATGCCCTAGCAAGAATATAATAATATGTCAAGAGAAACACGTCTTCACGAACCAGAATTCCCAGACGTTGTGGAACCTAACATAACCCTTAGAGATGGTGATTGCATGGGACAAGTTAATGGCACTGACCCAAATTTCTCCGTCCATATTCCAATCATACCCCATAATGGAATCAAAATCGTTACAACATTCGTGACGACAAACTTTTTCATTGATAGTCAGATAAACGAGCAGATGAAAATAGCGCTACACACCATCTTCTTCGTGGTAATCTTCCAGTACTTCTGGATGTACCAGAAAGTGAGAGTGCTGATTGTTGAGGTGATCGCTTGAGACAAACCCAGGTATGTAAGCTGCAAGAACGAGAAATTGAACTTGTCGTTCTGGCATATGAAAACGAGGGTTCCAGTTGTATTAAACCCCTGTCCCATGAGGGTCAGATGTAGCTCAAGAGAACATATAATCAAACATTACGTCTGCAAGAAGAAAAAAGGAGACCAAATACACGAAAGTATAAGGAAGGTGCTTGTATGTCTTCAGTGCAGTAAAGATCTGATATTGCGTAAGTCGATTGCTCCTGGAAATTATTCCGCTAAAGACTTGCCTGCTTCCATCCTATTGTCAAGTACCGTTCGCCTTTAGGCAATTTAGGGCCAGGCCTGGGTTCTTGCAAAACGACTGGAGGGTTTCTCAGCAGGAGACCTGGAAAAAATATGGAGAATTATGCTCACACCACCAAATTCCCAGTATCACCCAATAGCTGTTGACACTGTACATCAATCAATACAACGACTAGAACTCTTAAATGTTAGAGATTTACAGCATGAGGACATAATTATCCACTTTGGGGTTGCTCATCATGGGCAGCAAAAGCGCTAGGTTCAGCGCGTACGTGATCACATATCCCACGTTACCATGAACCTATATCGAACAACAGTCAGCTTCGAACCCTAACTCAAAATAGCGGCGCACGTTAGTGATATTACTGATCCTGTTTTTTTCTAGTGACTCTTCTTGCTCGTAGACGTCGGTAGGAATCTCGCCATTTTCGTATTTTTCTCTCAGTTGGCGTGAATGAGGAGTATTCCGTGCGAGACGAGGGAATATGGCGGCATAGAAGACCGAAGTAGCACCGTATGAAACAAAGCCGACGATGTACAGAATCATCGCAAGGACCCATCGATTCGGTGCTACGCAGAACTATCAGAGCCGTGGGATCATGAGGCGCGGAAACCCACATGTAAGCGCCATACAAGCATACTGTGCAGCCCAGCACACCACTGTGGCTGCGAACAGTAACGACCGCCCGAACGTACCGTAATCGGCAGCGGAACCGATGGTAGTGAAGATGACTGACATAATTGCGAAGCTAACACCATTCGCAACCAGCACTACGCTAGAAACTGGTTTGTTGCCGCTACCCCAAGGAACTACACATTGACCAGAAGCAGTATCTGCTAGGCAGGAAGAGCCAGGACCTGCAACAGGATCATAGCCTGCTGCTATGGCAAGCCCCTGAAATAGGGTTTGTGTATAGCCCAAAGGACCGACACCCTGGTAGTATGAGGCATGAATAAGTAGAGTGGGTATGCGCGGAATACCCGACCGACTCACATTGTCACCATTGGAGTACACTGGCGATTATTAAAAATTAAGCTTAGTGAAGGAAGAACACAGGAGTGTACAATGTACATGCACGCACGGTAATAGCTCCATAACTCCCTTCTGGTCACAAGTGGTTCATTCTTGCCGATTGATGAAATAACCACCTGATCACCGTCTTGATCGGATGGGTCGTCCGACTTAGTGTCCACAACCTGTTTCATATCACCAGGCTCGGCGCTGAGCACTAGGTTGTCTAGTGGATGTGACATGGGCATAGTAGTTAAGAAGCAGCCAAGATAATAAGTCGATTTAAAGCAGGAGACAAACGACGGACGCGGTTGCCGGACGCGAGTGACGTACAGCGCTCTCTATTGTACTAGTATGCATCA
This sequence comes from Rhizopogon roseolus, assembly GCA_930272055.1. Lineage (NCBI taxonomy): Eukaryota > Fungi > Basidiomycota > Agaricomycetes > Boletales > Rhizopogonaceae > Rhizopogon > Rhizopogon roseolus. Next base: position 799 of record CAKNEV010000299.1, on the reverse strand, counting down.
TGACATGCAAGCCCGTCGGATATGTAGTTGTGCATGCCCTATCGGGAGATTCAGAAATGATACTCACAAGCAGAAGGTCCCCATACGAGATGCTTACAGCTACGCAAGAAGAATTCACGCAGCCCTTCCACTTTTTCTACTCGGAAGTGTCAGCCACAATCGCGAATTTCCAAAAAAACGTTTCGTGACAGTGTCGCACGTGACCCCTTCGAGCATTCGCGATGCTAAAACAGAGACATAAATTTTAGTTCTTTTCAAAGTTTGTAGAGGACGTCCTTTCCCATAAGATGGCCCATCATAGCTACCAGGACACCCTGCAGCTCTTCTTCACCTTCACCCTCGCCAAAATCTCCCAATTGAGATAAAAGAGCCGCGAGTGAATCAGTCCTAGAAGCATTCGGAAGTGTTTGCATCTGATAGATGACTTCAATCCTGATTCGCTTTCCTTTTGTCGTCCGTTTCTACTGCTTTTGGCGCAGTAGGGCATCTAACACTCCGTGATGGAGGGATCCATCCATCCCTTCTATCAACATAGCTTCCCAAGCCGCTGCGAGAGAACGTTTCCGCTCCTCCATGTGCTCCGAAGTCTCATTTTCTTTTCCCGAACCTTCGTTTAGTGCATCCTTTGCGATATCGCGCCAAAGGGACTCGGGCCATTCTCTCAGCAAGCTCTTTAGCAAAATCAGCTTCCCCGTCAAGTCTGTCGACACCTGAGGAAGATGGCTTCGTGCGAAAAATTGACGGTTCGGTGGCGGGAGATTGACGGTCTGAGCTGGTCTCGAAAGATTCCCACGCGTTG